>KN490305.1:0-23951 GCA_000787155.1 Scartelaos histophorus
GTGCCCAGTCTGAGCCCAGTCTTCTGTCAGTATTTAGACTCCGTCCCTGTTTCATATCCGTGGTGTTGTTGCTTTACCTGTGACACTGTCTCTTGTGCTTGGTCTCGTAGTGTCTGAGTTTCCTGTTGAGTTTGAGAAAGCGTTCGCAGTTTTTCTCTGAGTTCTTCGGCCGTGGCCAGCAGCTTGTCCCTCTCTTTGCTCAGATCTTCATTCAGTTTGAGGAGCTCACTGTCCACACACAAACACAAAACTGTCTTTTGTACAACACTTCATTAATTAGAAATGAAGTCTGAAGCAAACAGGATTGTGCAGTTTTAAACCACAGTTCACATATTCTCTGAGCTCTTGCCAATCACAGCAGGATGTGCAGAGCTGTTATGTGTGATTTTAAATTCATAATTATTTATTCTCCACCCGAGCACATGTGTAATACATCTGACGAGTGACATTTGAACACAGAACAAACCTCTGCTCTTGGTCTCCTGAATATCCACTTTGCTGTTCGATCTTTTTGGTGAGGTCGGTCACTTCTTCTCTCAGATTTTTGATCACCTCCTTGTCCTTCTTTTCTTTCTCATGAGCCGTATCCACCATTTTCCAGGCTTTATCAAGTTCCTGTGGAAATAATATTAGCAGTAAATTAATCTTAAACAGCACTTCTCTAAACACAATGGATTATCACTGTTTAATTCTGTTTAAACATGTCCAGGAGAATTCACTTTTGACTGAAATACAAGAATTTCAGCTCACGCTTAGAGCTCTAAACTACAATGTCAGTTTTTTGTTACATAATAAAGTAGAATTTGTTAATTGCAAAGGAAATTATGTTGGCTAAATAATTATAGTCATTACAATAAAATATGCATTTACAGAACACATATTAAAACATATTAAAGAGCAATAAACAAATAATAAAAAAAACATAAAAATAGTGAGTCACATGGAGAAAAGTTAAACCTTAAAACATTTTCTACAGGATAAATACCTTTTTGAGTGAGGTGATGGTGTTCTCATCCTCCTGGGACAGCTTGAGGGCAGCAGACACTTTGGAGGAGGAGCTCATGATCTCTGCGTTCAGCTCTCTGCACTTGGACATGAGCCTCCTCTCATTGTCCTTGGACTTCTTCAGAACGTGCAGGAGCTTCTCGTACTCCACACGGATCTTCTCCAGGCTCTGGTCTCCCAGCAGCTCATTCAGGACCACGTAGAACTCCTCCAAGGACTCAAAAGTGTCCTCAGCTTGTTTCTCCTCCGGCTCAAACTCCTGCACAAACATATGAAGCTGGAACTGAACTTTTGAATTATTAGGGTCAGTTTTGTTGTCTGCTCTGTGAAATTAACTATAGTCTATGTCATCTAAGCCTGTAGTTTTCAAAGTGTGGGAGGTGTTTGCCTCATTTAGGGTCAAATTAATCAACATTTATGAGCTCATTTGTGTGAGTTGTGTGTTTTTATTTGGATTTTGGATATTTAAAGTTGCTTGCTAGCTTCGTTAGAGAACTGACATCACTCATAAGGTCACATGGTTCCTTATATTTTATAGTGGCACTTGGTGTGTGACGTTTAAGGTGAACTGAGAATAACGGTAGGATATTTGTCGTCAGAACTTTTTTTTTTTTTTTTACTTTTTTTTAACATTTAATTTTTATTTTGGAGTTCTACATGAACATTTTTATCTTTTTGCCTCGTTTTTCATTTTAATGCAGGTCTACTGGCGTGTACCTTCTCTTCAGACATAAATTTTAAGTTTTTGTTTCTCATTTTAATGCAGGTCTACTGGCGTGTACCTTCTCTTCAGACATAAATTTTAAGTTCATTTTAGCTTATAAACCTCACAGCTTTAGTAACATTTGCGTTAATAACTCGTCAGTTTCTTACCTCCATAATGTCACAGGATGTAAACCACAGAAAGACTCAGAACCACAGATAAACCTGATGTGTCAGAACCTGCGGGGCCTCGTGTGTTTATGTTGTTTGTTGCTAAGTGACTTGTGTTGGTCTCGCGAGGCTTTATTTAGCGCGTTCAAACAGCGCCCCCTGCAGTGCAAACAGCGCTCTGCATCATGCGCAGACTGCACTATTTGACTTTAGTTATACTTCTGTACATCAAAAACATAAAATAAAACACGTATTTCCTCGTTGGGAAGGTGCACTATATAAATTGCAATGTTCCACAATATGACATAGAACTTATTTATTTACACTGAGAAAAACAGTGACGCCTCCAGATCACATCAGTTATTATTTTTTATTGAGGGGTTATTGGTTTAACTCTTTTAGCTCTTGACTTGAACTGTCTCAAATGAATTGTATGTACTGAGAGCACTTTTGTTATGTCCTGTTGTGTGTTTGTTTCTGTACTTTTTCCTGTCCTGTAAATTATTTGACATTTAAAGATGGAAATTAGTCCCACTGGCTATAATCTTTCCATATTTATATTTTAAATGTTCATTAATCTGTCTTGTCCCTTTACAAATAAATAAATAAGAAATTAGAAGTTACAAATCAGATCTATGGAGAGGTGGAGATTCACATTAAACATACAAAATAAAGTAAAGACACAAATACGCAATGTGGTTGTAGAAAATTTAAACATTTTAATAAATAAAATTTGATGTAATATACACCATTATGAGTATACAACTACAACAAGCATACCAAGACGTCTGAAATACAAAAAACTGACAGTTGAGTCGCTTTAAAAGCTCCAGTTTTTCGGGGTGAGGGGAAATTACAATAGCCATACATTCTTGTTAGTGTTTGTGCCGACAAATAAAAAGCATGAAGCTTTCAGAGAGGTGAGACCAGAGCCATGTTCTGTATCTATAAGTGTAACCAGTGATTTACTGAGGTACTGAGTTGTCTGTATCTAAAAATGAGCACACGTAAAATGAACTGCAGTTTTGTGAATCTGAAAGTTGTAGTATTAAAAATAAAGCACTGTAAAAGAATGAAAACGGCCTGTAGACCTCTCAGGAAGACACAACATTTCTAGTGTTTAATTTCACTATTGCAGTTGATGCGATTTCAGAAACGTATAAAATGACACTTCCACAAAGAGAGTCAAATTGTAGAAGCTTTCGAAACATCTAGTCAGACGCTTTCTTCAGTTAATTCTAGCACTTAAAGGTCCGATATTACACAAAAATGACTCTTGTGAGCTTCAAGCCATGTTATAACACTGTTACCTCATCAAAAACACACCCAAAGTTGTGTTTTGTTTCATTCACATGCTTCATTAATCCTGCATATTATCTCTCAAAGCTCAGCACCTTTTACCTTTATTGTTTAGTAGACAGGGACTGAAATTATCTGAAAATATCTTAAATAATTCTAGCAAAAGTGTATGGAGTTTAAAAACACAATAGAGCATTCCCGTAAACCACATTAAAAACATTAAATATGCAGGTTTTAAACATGTGTGAATAAAACAAAATAAGTTTGCGATAAGGAAACAACATTATAACAAAGATCAGACAATAATATGGACCCTTTAATATTATTTCACTATAATTATTCTGTCCATTTTTCTATCTTCACCCATCAACAAGCAACATTTTTAACATTAAAATATAAATCAGCACCAAATTGAACTGTTTTCTTGAAGTGATCCAAGTAACGCAGGTATATCATGGTTGTGTCTACGTCCAACAAATTACACCAGGAATCGTATATTTCCAGTAGTCGTTTCTCAAACTACGCTATAACATTGAAAATCCTTGCATGACTCATGAGTACAGTACATAAGAGCTACATTTGTCTGAAGCGAGACATAAGTAACCAAAAGAAAGCACCACAAATGTTGTATAGTATAGCACCAGTTTTCAATATATAAGTGAAATCTGTGATGTTTTGGCAATGTCCATCCTACAGCTGCAATGCCCAATCTCCAACACAAGGAATAACAGTGGCAAACAGAACATTTTTGAGTGCACATGCCTGAAAAAAAATCATATAAAAACAATTGCATCCTTATTAAACACATATACTGTTAATTAATATACATTTTTAATTTTCTTTTGTGTCAACGTACAATGGTGAACTCACTAAATATATCTGAGGGGTTAAAGTTAAAGTGCAAATGACAGGTTTTTGTGGGTTTTTTTGCAAATTATCACTTGGTTTGGTGGTAAAATATGTATCAGAATTTTAAGTTAAGTGGAAGTTTGTGGAAAAAAGTTGAGAGGAACTAAAAAAAGTACTACGTCGTAAACAGGAAGTTCCATCCAAAATTCAGGAACAATTTAATTCAATAAACATGATGACATTTATTTTATTAGTCTAATCGTAACTTGCAATAGACGTACAGCAGCATGCTAGCTAGCGCACTGTGTCTCAAAACTAGCTTTTATCAGAATTGTAAAATATAAAATAAACAGCAGATTAAAATACAAATTACAATACAGACTGTAGTTTTATATGTATAATACTCCAGTTTGTGGCACTGTTTTAATATTTATTATGCCTCAATATTAGCATTAGCATTAGCATCTCTTTCTATATATGGAAGTATTCTCCGCTCAAGTATTCATTTTATTTATGTACTTTTAAAAATCTGACATCCACCCACAGCTCCTTGTCCAATGCCTTATTTTAAAAATTTATTAATTTTAATTTCACAACTGAACAAAACCCCCCATAGATATCCAATTGAACAGGAAGTAGTGATGCTAACAGTGTGGTTGCTGCGCGCTACTGTGCACAGAGCCTATTTAGACATGTTTTGGTTGTGACGTTACAGTTGTGGAATTACCTCTGTGTTTGTCATATCTGTTGCTTGTAAAAATATAAATTAAAACTTTTAGAAGATTTTTACTAAAATATTAACTACAACTATATTTTTGTAAAATTAGCACGCTAACCTGTCATATGCACTTTAAGTAAAAGTAACAAGGCTGTTTTTTTTTTAAACGTTGGACGATGATGGCCCATAGAAATTCAACAATCACCGGACATCAAGCGAACGCGAGCTATAAAAACTAAGTCTCTGAGTGTTTCTGAGCGGACAATAAGAAGTAGAATATAGTGCACCATCATTTTTTGTTTTGTACACAACTGAAAAAGCTTCTCTCTACTGGTGTGCATTGCTACAATAGTAAAGCAACACATGAATAGAAAAATAACAGACTTGTACATTCTCTTAAACATAAAAACTGTCCCCAAATATAGATACTCATATAACCATTTGGTTCCATGACAATATATATTTATATTTTTATATATGTTTTCTCTATATGCTTCAGCTCTAGAATATATCCTTAAAACTAGCGTCTATAGTTTTCCATCACTCACATACAGACGGACAGCAGCCTGTTACAGAATGGGATATTGTGTTACAGACCCTACACTACTGTTCCCACTCACTTGTCAGGACTGGATACCAGATGTGGATTTGGCTTTTTTCACCTACAAAAAAACCTGTCATAACAAGATGTTTTGTTTTTAAGTATTTACATTGTCGGATGTTTGATCCAACTCTGTAATGCAGGTTTGGTTTTTTATGTTTTTTTACATGATTTAGAAGAATATTGTACCAAATTGTGTCCAGATGTGACAGCAGAGCTGAGTCTGTAGTGCGGCTTTAGGGTAAATGTGGAGCTTCTGTTTTTCAAAGGTCACTGTGATTAATGAATTTTTTTTTATATTTGTTGAAATGATTTTGATGTGATGTGATTCATTGGGTAACACTGAAAACTGTGCCCATATGTAGCACTTATCAGATATATTCAGTACTTGTATTTACAAAAGTGTATAATGAATAAAGTATAGAATAAGTCATACCAACATGCATGAGCTGGTATGAACGTGAGCCTGTCCTCAGGCTTCAGTGTGGATCACATTTAAATATCAATCCATCTCTATGTTCAGATGAAGCAATTTAAATCAATGTACGAGTGCAAAATAGTGCATGGGATAAAGCCTGTCTACTTTATAGATAAGATTTTTAAAATGATAAAGTCCTTAAGTCTCTCAAACTTTGAACAGGAACACAGCAGCTCCTGTGGTACAGTACTGGTATTGAAGTGACAGCATTAGTGCCAAAGAGAGAAAATATTGAGCTATATAACAGTATTACATATAGTCAATCAATAGTAGTATTAAGTGGATCCATCAATTACTCAAGAATAGAAATGCATTGGATAAGCAGTTATTGCATCTCAAAGTTACTGTGCCATTGCAATTATACATCCAAGGCCCAACTGTCTTCATTTATTTATAATATTGTAGTTTGAGTTTACAAATCCTTGCAAAAGATCCACCCTGAGGATGGGGCCTTGTCATTATATTGAATCTTAAATTCAGAATCAGAATCTTGTCATTTAAAGCATTATTCCAGCTGTAAGTCTATCCCAGGTTTGAGATGTTTCAGCAGTGGGTGAGGAGCTTCTCATACTTATATTACAGTCACTGTTTGTGTGTTGTATCTTTGACCAGAAGGATTCAGATGTCGTCCACTCTGTCTTTACATTATGTACATGATTCTCTTAGCGGCCTGTTCTTTGCCCCAAAGCTCTGACCTCTGACCCCGCTCTCATCTGCATATTTATTCCCATCACTGTCCTCTGTATCAGTGTAACAGAAGCCCTGGGTCATGTTATTTTTCACACACGTTTTCACACATTCAAGATCTCAGCAGTCCACAGCTACAATATTATACCATTCAGTGCATAACTCACCCTCTCAGGTGCAAATTCATCTTTTGAGTTTTTAATTTGGAAAATATACTGGCTCTGTCAACATTAAGATATAAGAATATTTTTCTATATAAATTTATTTTTAATAAGTTCTATTTAGATGCATGCATATTAATCTTCCATAATATGTTTTCTCGTAATAAAATAAGCCCCTTTATCATACACTAGATATAATGATAGAAATATTTATTTAAGATTGAATGTTGACACAACTCAGTGCTCACAAGTTTCAGGTTGTTCTGCGTCTTCTTCAAATCTCCACACACATTTGTGTTGCTGTGGGAGATGATGGTTTCTGATTGGTTACTCTGCCTGTCATTCTTCCTGCCATCACAAATGAAGGGAGGTGTCCTCTTATTCTCCTCTGTAAGAGTTTGCACACACTTCTGGTGCATGCAACAATAGTCAGCGGCATTAAGGATGTTAATTATGCATTCATTGTGTTCATACTGAACCAAAGTCTCAAAGCAATTTGTTAAAAGTTGTCATTTCCTTTTAAGCAGCAGGTTGTGGTTGTAACAATAGAGCAGCTTTCTGTCTGGTTTGCTTAGCACCGTAGCTCTGCTGGAATGAAATGGCTTGTTGAGCTTTTTGGCAATTTTCTGAATGATAATAACTCTGTGACAGTGTCCAGTAGCACCAGGAAGTGGATTTGATGGTCTAGTTGTTTATTGCGCCACAGTCTACTGTAAGTATTCACTCATAAGTCAGTTTGGGGATACAAATAATGTTTGTTAATTGCATTTGTTAGTTAGAACATTATATGTTACCTATATTTTACAAGCCACAGTATGCCACAGTAACATGGACCATATTTCAGTTTGTGATTCAGTTTCAAAGTTGGCACAATTTAACCTCCATAAAACTACACTAAACTGATAGATTTTTATTAGTGAGTCTTTTCTAATGAGCAAAAATGGTTTAGTTGTTTACAATACAAAACACATGGTTCACATCAGGATTCCTCAGTGATCATTATGGTTTTATCTCATTGTTTAACCTAATTAAGTCTCAAACATTCAAACACTCAAAAACTAAAAATGCATAAATCAGGCAACCAATACAAAGCTCTTTAAGGCCAAAGAAAAGGTGAAGTTTTCTAATATGAAGAATACTCTAATATTGGATGGCACCCACAATCCTACGGTTGGTGGTTTTGTTTACTTTTTTGGCATTTCTCTAGACTAGTGGATTCTGAGGATCTGAGGCCCTCTATCCTACCAAACCTAGAACAGTGATAATAAATGGATCATCAATGCAAGGTCGATATTTTGCTCCAGTGCAAATCACATCTGAGAGCTCATGGCCAATTTGTTTATGTATCATTGTTTTATAATATAATGCCAAAAAGGCCAGACTAATGCGGCAAGACAAAAACAAAAGATCAAGAGTTAGAGATTCAAAGAGTTGCTATAAAGTCCATTGTACTGTCTTTACATGTGAGGAGTCCTGACTCGCCCTGACTGTGTAAAACGAGGGTTGGGTAAACCAAGATGGTCCCTGAAGTCACTGGTGTGTGCAAAAGCAGCTGTAAAGTGCTGAACGCTCCTCAGAAGACAGGGACCAGAGCAGAGCTGTGTGTCAGAGCTTTATGTCACTTTCACCCGGGGGAAGAAATGGGCTACTGCACACAGTGTTACACAGAAATCTAAAAAATCACAGAAGTTGCAGGTTTTAAAAATCTATGAAAACAAGTGTCTGGTGTTTTTTGGACCACACACACAGAAGCATTGCATGGTTTGGTTTGGCTATAACTGACAGTGTATGAACAGAATATAGTTCGTGTGACATGGAAGGAAACTGCAGGAAGTAGTTCTGTCATAAGCCACATGAAATCGTTGTTAATAATGTTATTACAATTTTGTTTATCTCTGGTCCTTGGAAGTGATGATAGTTTCAACAGAACATTTAAGTCTAAAAGAAAAAAACATATAGAACATGATTTTGCACTGGAGTCAAATTTGGAATCTGGTAACTAACACTAACAATTCAAATCAATTTTTATATTTTTGGATTCAAATATCAAGAATATTTAGTATCTATAATGGTAGATGAGGATTAATTCTTTTAAATTGGTTACAGCGGTATAAGAGGTGAATTGCTAAAAAGTTTGGACTAGCAGGCCTCTTGTTGTTTACATAATAAATGGCACATGTATAAAAAAATGTAAATTTGCAAAGCTTTACAGAATCCATGATTCCTACTAAATCTGAACATTTGAATTGAGCGCTACATCCCTCAGGAAAGTAGCATGTGTGAAAGGGACATTGCCTTTCCTGACTTAGAGTAGAGTGGCGTGGTCGGGGTCGATGTGTTCCATGCAGGCCAGAATAGCCTTCTGGTCCTCCTGCTGTGGCCGGCGGTACAGCAGAGCAGAGAAGCGCGTGTACGGGTCATACAGGAGCGGCCGTTTCTTCTTCCTCCGGAGGTAGAGAGCTTCTTCGGGCTGGAGTACCTGAGAGGTGTAGGCCTGATGGGTCTGAGAGGTGGACACACCTGTAAAGACGACAAGAGTCAGACTAGACACAGAACAAGAAGCAGGACAATTACTATTTGTTTGTTTGACTTTTAGGACGTGGTCCTACCGACATACACACACCAAGACACTCAACTACCACACCAGGCAGCACAAGCTCCTGGCACAATCATCTGTTGCTAGATAATCCAAAATAAAATCCTGAATTTCAGTGGCAAATCTTCATATTCAGAGCCCTCAACACTCTTTGAGAAGTGCTCCTGTGTCATAAACAAACTCTGAGATTGATCCTGAACCATAATAATGCCTTGTAAAAGATAAGCCGACATAAAAACACTCAGTGCATTTTAACATTCTGTTATCATTTTGCCACAGTTTTGTGAGTTGTCTTTAAAGACGGAAAGAGCCACACCTGCTTTCTTCCTCATCTTGGAGTTATTGTTGTTTATGGTCATCTTCTTGGCCTTTTTGATTCGCTGGTATCTCAGTGCATCCATCCTCTCAGACCCGGATAGGGCGCTCGCTGCACCTCGACGTTTTCTGTGTGAAGAGGAGAGGAGAGCGAAGGTAACTCCAGGCCCTGACTGTCCCTGTAGAGTCTAGTGTTACTAAGGAGCGCACCCGACCCCAAACCACAGCATGGCTCATGTCAAGCAACAAGTGCAGCACATGTGAAAGTCCTACCAAGCAAATATACACACACACTTACAATGCCCTGGTCCTGTTCTCTACTCTGACAGATGCACCATTAAACTGCCTCAGTATCTGCATTGAAAACTACTCACAGTAAAGATTCTACAGTGTACTGCCTGACATGATGTATTTATATCTGGAGGACCTTCCTTCCTTTGGTTGAACCACAACAGTCCACAAGTCTTTAGCACAAACACACACTTGGTACTCTCAGGGCACAGTAAACAGCAAGACTCTGGGCGTGGCTGCAGAGAGAAACCCAGGGTTGTTAGTAGGGGTACCACAGCTCAGCAACAAAGCATTATCAATATGTATTCATAGACATGGATACTGTCTACAATGGGCTTCACCATGCTGACAGGGGGAGAGATGGCGGGAGGGGAAATGACTACTCAGGAACAGTCACATAATGGAAAATAAGCCAAAGGAAAGCGAAGCACTAGGACAACAACTGTAACAAGGATTATCCAGATATTGATTTGGTTTTTGGTAACGGAGCAATATTTAGCAATGGCATGCATGGCAGATTGCACATGGAACACGACTTTAAAGGGGAATACATTGCAAAGCTGTTCATGGGCAGTTGACTCATACTGAACGAGTCTTGAGCCCCACTGTGTGTCCTGGCTCTTTTCCCAGAGGGAAGCATAGTTCCTTTACCTGAGGACGAAACTGCTTTAGCAGGACAAGGACAAATGTTCTGCAGTCTAAACTCACTGGTGTCTTATGGTCAAGGTAAGTTTATCCTGATTTGAACTTCATGCTCGATCATCTAAGTGAACCAGGATCCTGGTCCCAGTGTGCACCTTGCTACAGTAATGTCACATTACTGATTTTACTAATTATTTAATTAATTATTCACTTGAATAGAAAAATGTGTCACAATTGAGGAAAAAATGAAAGAGCACTGTGTTTAGTTTTTGAGAATATATTTTAGGATTGTTTTATTCACGGTTGTTTCATTAGAACAAACTGCTGTGGGGTAATTTTAGGGGTTTACATTCTTTACCTACAGATCCAAGTTTGCCACGCTACCTCCCAAAAACCCAAATAATAGTACCTATACTCTGTAGTAAATGAGACAGAAGAATCAATGGTTCGCAAAAACAATACATGATCATTGAGGGCAGGTGAAATTATGAAAACTTTTGCCTTTTCAAATAAAAATATTTAGTGCTACTATTCAGTAATAATATATACACTGTACACCATAAGTGTATCAAAACGTAAAAAGAAATGTACTTTCTTTATAAATCTGACATGTGCCTACATACATATCTGGAAATAGAGATGCTCCAGATGCAGTGGTTGTTTAGTGAACCACTCAAGCATGGGTTTAGTTGTGATACATGTCTGACCTGAGGATGGAAATGTCTTGGTCAGAATGCACACAGTACAGAGGACTGCAGAACTGAAAAAAGCATAGGCTCTTTGACAAACGAAAAGGAAAAAACTCAAACTGTGGAAGAACACATGAAATAAGACTCCGAGTTTTGTATTCCCCTTTAAAGGACGATGTGATCAAAAGTCCCACCTGCTAACCCCCCCCTTTCAGACATGGATCCAACCCTTACCTATTGCGGTGTAGAGGACCTGGTCACAACAACGCTGCCCAGGTAGCTGAGATCAATCAAAAACAAAGCAGGTAAGACTCCAGGAGTCGTCAAGAACCACCATTCTGCCCCTAGTTCATAATGATGAAACATTGCAGTACATGAGAAGCGGACAGGCCCTGTGACACACTTTGGCTTAGAGGTCAGACCTGGGGTGTCCCTGGGCGATTAAGGGTTAAAGAGGCAAAAGGGTAGGAGGATCTGAAAGGGTAGAAGCTAGTGGGGACAATTGGTTAAACGCTCAGGTTACTAAGGTCAAGCATGGGCCGCAGGGCCTGCCAAGATGAGCTCTTCTTAAGCATCCTTCTGCATGATGGAGGGAGGAGTCTTCAGAGGCTACACATAACAATGAGTGTTTGGTTCTTATGTGGGGTCAATCGGATGGAAATAATTTTCTCCCAGAATATGAAAGCAGGACACATGATGAGATGGAAAACAGGGCTCTTGTGGTGAGGTTTTTGATCCCCAGGCCTTAAGGGGCTTGAGCCAAAGACACTTCTTA
This sequence comes from Scartelaos histophorus, assembly GCA_000787155.1. Taxonomy (NCBI): domain Eukaryota; kingdom Metazoa; phylum Chordata; class Actinopteri; order Gobiiformes; family Gobiidae; genus Scartelaos; species Scartelaos histophorus. The sequence goes on from KN490305.1 coordinate 11,980, forward strand.
TATTCATTCAAATGTATTGTAGATAATGTGCACAGTAGCCCTAAAAGGTCTGAAGAGTGAAGATCTGTGAAGCCAAGGCTTGAAACAAACTCTCTTGTTTGGTTCTTTAAATAAATGTATAAAAGTTTTCAAACTGTTGCCATATTAGACATAGCTTCACAGAGGTAATAATGGGTGAGAACATTTTACTTTGAGTCTGACATGAAAAGCAGCATTGGTCGGATAAAACATGAATGAACACTTGAGGGATAAATAAGCACAAATATTGTTCACAATTTCACCCGAACTATAAATAAAATGAAATGCAGAGAACTAAGATGGTTTAGCAAAATAAAAGAAAGAGCAACTCAACACATGAAGGCGTATGGACAAATCCTCTGGGCATGCCTACTGCACCTACCCTGAACTGGACAACTGGGGTGGAGTGGTCTCGGACGGAAGGATCTCTTCTTCAGCCCTTCTCTGCGACGGCATCGGCCCAAATATGCTGCTGCTTTCCATGGGAGGAGACGGGGACTGGGAGGGGGGATAGCTGGCAGCAGAGGTGGCAAAGGCCAGGTGGGAGCGGTAGCTGGGACTGGCTCTCCTGCTCCCCTGGCCTAGGGCGGGTGAGGAGGAGGGGGAAGATCTTCTTGAGAAGCTGGCTGTGGAAGGAGGGAGGAGGGTAATCTCAGTCATCTCCGGAGGTATAGATGGTTGCACAATGCTGGGGCGTGGTCTTGGACGAACTACAATCTCAGGGGAGCCTTGGTGTGAGCTAAGCGGGCTTTGGGTGAGGGGTGAGAGTCGAGAAGGCTGAAGAACAACCTGATGTAAGCCAGTGTCCATCCTACGAGCCTGCCTGGGACTGAAACGAGGACTAGTATCAAACCACCGTGTGTCCAGGCTACTAAAAGTGCTAGGGACAATGTGGGCCATTGGATCGGCGTAAGGCAAACCCGGCACACCCATTGCGTGGCTAGTGTGTCTTAGCTGCCCTAAAGGTGCCTCTTGCATAGCTAGATGCTTGGCTGGGGAGCCATGAGGCTTGGCCTTGCTTGGAGACTTGCTTGGGTGGCTCTTTGGAGCCTCCAGCGGCAGGACAGTGGGGTACGTTGGCATTGGGAGAGTGGAGGGTTGAAAAGCACTAAGGGGAAGAACATGAGGAGGGGGAGGGTAAGGGTGATGTGGGGGGAAGATGAACTGTGGCCCCTCAAGACTGGCAAAGGTAAAATCCAGTCCCTGCCAAATCTCAGGTGTGCGAGATGTAGAGGACAGAGTCAGAGGGAGGGGGAAACCAGAGATAGTGTACTGAGGAAGCTCGCCCTCGCCCATCTCTTCAGGAATCACAGGGTGCCCAAACGGCCCCTCGCCCAGGTAGGGAGGGGACGACATGACTGAGCTGAGGGGGCTGGTGTCAGGCATATAAAAGGGAGGAGGGGGTTCATGGTCCCCCGCGGAGCCCAGATAGCCATAGAAAGCCCTGTGGTGGTGCAGAGAACCCCGGATCTGGCCTGTAGCCTGCAGACGACTGCTCTCCATGATGGTCATACCTTCAAAGGGCCTATGGAAGCGGGGGCTGTAGGCTGGGGGCTGCAAATAGGACTCCTGACTGGAGATTGGGGAGATCTGGTGAGGCCGTAGAGTGGCCATAGCAGGGGGCAAAGGCCTTGGGTCATCGTTCTCTTCATCGGACTGTCGGAATTCAGGATACAAGTCGGATTCTTCCACAAAAGGGAAGCCCTCGATGCGGCGAGGTTTGATGGACATCTCCATATCGGTGGGATCGATGACAAAGCGACCGTCTGGACCGCGACTTATGAGTTCTATGGGTGTGGTGGCCTCGGCTTCATGCTTCATGCTGTACTTTTTGCTTGTTATTGCTCTTTTGGTCTTCTTGTACAAAGACAGTTCCTCCTTCCTCCCTGGGCTCAAAGGAGGTTTTTTGCCACGCTGGTCATGACTGTCTTCTGATGTTTCTGACAGCGACGCCTTGGAACGAATGCTCTCTGGGCTCACTTTTTCTGAGGATGACCTGGAAAAAAAAATATAAATATATAATTCTGTACATAATATGTGTATTTGACATTGTTAGATTTGTTACAAATAGAAAATTACTATTTGGGTAATATTGTAGGCATAGTAAATAATGACAAAAGTCATGTGTTTAGGTGTAAAATGTATTTATTGAATGGTATATTTGCACGAGTACATAATGGGGAGGATTGCATTTGTATGTGTAACATTATCCATGCAAGAAAAGCAGTTCTTTAGCCACCTTGCCATATATGAGCAAAATCTTTAGTGTGCTAGTCAATTTAAATTAAATGTGATTAGACTGTGTTATCCCTCATTCATCCAGGAGTGGTCCAAGGTAGAAAAGTTTTTCAAGGGTCTAGTCATTTGTAGTCAGTTTTTAAAATTAAGGTGTTTCCACTGAAAGTGGACTCAAACTGGATTCAAAACTTAAAGGCCCCTGGTGGCTACCTTTTAATCCTTTTCTTTCATTAAATGCAATTGTTTAAACTTAAATATGTATTTAAAATATCCCTTTTTATTAATTTTCTTGTTTATTAGTTTAGTTTAAAGGTGCACTATGTAACTTTTGGCTCCACCATATCCTTATCATCATGTCGTTATCTCTTGGCCTATAATATTCCATAGTATGACATTAAATCTATCCATATTATATGTTTGTTTATTTTTTCACATACATATAACATTGATTGATGAGATACAAAATAAAAGAGCCAGTGTCTGTGGTGAGGCTGAGGTTTCATTAACACAATACAAAGTATAGGGAACAAACACACAGGGTTTTTATGGCCTTTATTCATGCCCACTTCAATACAACAAACCAAAGTGACAACAACAAACTGGGTTACTTTAGGCCAATGCACTGGTCGGCACATTGATTCTTTACTAAGGATGAATGTGGAGATGACTGGAGGAGAAATACTCATATAGATACTGTATATTATTTACCTTATTGCCTTATTATAAGGCCAAAAGAATACACTTCTATTGCTTTACACAGTAATATCCAAACATTTACACAGTATTTGTGACAATTCAACTACACTGATAAGGCAAGCTACAAGATGTTAAGCAAACTGATAAAAAAAAAAATCATATGGAATTTTTAGAGACATTTAATATAATACAAACTTGAATCTAGAGATTGGAGTATGTTACTGTGATATTGGGTGAACACCGTGGTTTTCATAATTTAATGAATTAATTTCTTACACACAGATGTTTCCACTGGTACTGGCAGAGGTTCAAAAGTTCTGCACTTCTGTGAAGTTGATCATGTTCAAGGTAAAAAGACGCAGAGTTAAATCACTGCGTTCAGAAGAGGCATATTTACAAGCCGACATCACCGTAAACTACAAAGTGACACAAGAGTGCACAACTATAACACAGCTCTGTGTTCTTCTGAATAGGAATAGCAAAGCAATATCTAAACACAAAAAACGTTTGTTGTTTACTGAAACGGCATGTCATTGTAACATAAGCCATGATTTTAATTACATCAGCCTTTTTGCAGTCAACTGTGTGTGCAGACATCTAGTGGAGTGTATGTAACTTTAACGTCCGGTCAAATGTGAACATCAAATCTTTATTCACAATTTAGCGTTTTTTATTTCAGGAGCCCAGTGTTGTTGTTGCTTTGTGGGGTCCAACATGCACCAGGTAAGGTTCAGGGAGATTATCACGGTGAAGGAGAAGGACAGTGTGCACAGAGCACAGGGGGAGGCACACTCACTGAGGACTGAAGGCTTGGGGCCTGTACCTGCTTGCTTCAAGCCCCTCCCAGTAGGGGGCAACACTGGGTATGAAGCTAAGAGGACTCCTGGAAGATTTGGACATAAACAGGTAGTGGATGAAACGGTTTTAAAAGGTTTTCGAATAGTTTATAAAATCTGAATAAATTGTTGTTGTTTTTTTGACATGAAACCAGTATTTTTTAATTACCATAGCAATTCCCTAAACATATGAATGCTTCAGTGACATAAAATGGAAGAGAGAAAGTGAGAGTTTGAATATTTGAAGAGACTTTTTAAAGAAGATCTCCATCGTCGGATTACATTCGGCTGACAGCTGCACAGCCCACACACCTGCAGAGGCTTATACACCCAGAAAGTACAACTACTGTTAGCATAAAAACACACTTCATATTTACTGTTATGCTCTGTTTTGTATATATTTAAAGTTACACATTGCACATTGTCATTATCATCCACACTAAATAACCATTTATTTCATATCATGACAGAATCCCACGATGACAAGATAAAGAGATGTCACAATAAAAAATGTGACACACTATGATTTAACGATTATTCACAAATACTGAAACGTGACTAAATAACATTGAAATTAATTTCCGTTATCTAATTGAAATAAAACTGAATGACAGGTGTAGATGACAAAACTCTCTTTTCTTTTTATTCATTGTATTTTTTTTGGATTATAAATTAAATGGAAACTACATTATTTTGCTTCTAAAATGTTTAGCATTTACAATTATATTGTGACCTGAATGTGATATTTATCAATTAAAGGGCCTGTATTACACAAAATGGACTCTTGTGAGCTTTAAGTCATGTTAGAATGTTATAACCGCCCCAAAAATATATCTGGAGATTTGTTTTATTTCATTCACACATGTCTGAGTCTGTTTGCATCTCCAAAGATCAAAACGCTCTGATCCACCATCACCTGAACACGAAGCTGTAGTTTTCAATTTAATAGCTCCTTTTACTTTTTGTCAAGTAGAGATTTGCAATTCCAGGACTGAAATGATCCAAATGATTCTAGTGAAGGTGTATGGAGTTTAAAAACACAAAAAACACTGTATTACCTCATGGCATGACAAAGTGGAACAGAGAAGAAATCAGCTTAAATATGCAGGATTTGTGTGGTGAATGTGTGAATGAAATGAAACAACATAGATTAAAAAACAGCATAATATGGGCCCTTGAATCTAATAATCGTCCCTAACGGTGACGCAGGATATAGGCAAACAAAAAGCCCAAACGATACTAAACACTGAGGCAGATCCAGATGTCAGAACTCATCTCTGGTTGTTTCTGTGAGCTTCATGTTTTCAACAAAAATCAAATTTTTGCATTTTCTCCATTTCTCTGTTTCCCTGGAGATGTTAATATTTAATGTAATAACTCATTTTTTACAATACATTTTTGTTAAATGATCTAACAGATTTTTATATAACATACATCTAACTTTATCTGCTTAATTTTAAATACTGCATGTATGTTTAAAGAGCAAAATTAAACACTCTACGTTACTTGTTGGAATTAGTTTAGTGAGTCGTGTGGACGGTACTTACGGAGTTTCCATGCTTTTTCTGCAGTGGGTGATGGACAGAGGGGGATCTGAAAGAGAAAATATCAGTAATATATAAATCAGTCTCTTATATATACGTCATACATCTTGTCAAAAATAGGTTTATACTCTGGCTCTGCTCTTTAGTGTTGTGATCATTACCTTTTTTCCTCTTCAGTTTCCTCCGGCGTTGCTTGTTGACGAAGCAGGCGGCCATGGTGCTGAAGAGAACGGCCGCGGCCAGGAAGCAGATGGTGGCCACGATCCCAGCCACCACCGGGCGCGCCAGTCCACTCTCCTCCACCATCTCAGGAGGAGGGAAGAAGTCTACGTACAGAGCAGAGGGGCACAGAAGTCAATATTCACCTTCACTCTGGTCATTTGGGCCATTTTAAAGCAAATCTATTATTTCAGAGCTGTTGTTTAGAGCGATTCGTGCATGTTTGAGTCATCTTCAACACGATTTGACGAACAATTTCCATTATCACCACACCTGCCACACATCCAATGCTGTCTACTTACTTCATTCTTCAATTTTATATTAAGTAGCTTTAAATGACTATTGCTATTTCATTTTTTAAATAGTTTTTCACAAGAGATGCCATGTTATTATAATGCAATATTTCTGACTCTCTGTGTAGTGCTTGTGTTGGCTGGTACCTGTGCCAAGGCTCTTTCAATAAAGTTATACTGTATTTTTCGGGCTATAAAGTGCACTGGATTATAAGGCGCAGCATCAAATAATATGTCAGTTCTGTCATTGTCCCCACATAAGGAGCATCGGATTATAAGGCACAATAAGAGAAACAAAACGTGTGTCGGATAAATCGAACTTTATTCAGGTCATTTACAATAACTCTCAGTTGTAGCTAACACAAAAATACAAGTTTAACAGTTGGGTGATTTGGGCATCAAACATGCCCGGATCCCTCTCAACATTGTTCAGTTTTAACACAAAAATACAAAACCTGAAATCTGCATGGTGCATGTCTCTTAACAGGTGCATTTTGGGTCCTTGTACAGCACACGGCAGAACTACCGGTATGTTGCACAGTCGCCCTATATGTCGCCAACATATTACTCCTCCTGACTCGCCCACTAATACGTTATTAGCCGTAATGTTACAACATAAAATTGGTTGGAGGTTAAACACAACCAAAGGTCATACATAAGGCCACTGGATTATAAGGCCACTGTTGATTTTTGAGAAAATGTCATGATTTTAGATGTGCCTTATAGTCTGAAAAATACGGTAAATAAAACAATATATTTTACATACTCATGTGTTGTTTGGATTACGGGACAAATAAACTAGGGTGTAATACTGGGGTTTCTCTTTGCTCAGCTCTAAATGGGCACACTGTCCTGATGACCTACATTATGGTGAATCATACAAAGGGGTCACACTGCATGTAATTATGAACAGACATTTAGTGCTGTGTTCAAAGCATAACAAGCCCTTTTTTATCTTTTTTATATATTCTTGCATTAGTATCACATTCTTTACAGTTTAAAATAATGTTTATTAATACCCTGAAATCTGAGCATTCATGGTTCCACGCTCTTAAGAAAGTGACAGCCTAAATATGTATCATCTTACATGTACTAACTGGAAGCACTACTTTGTCTCAAGTTCTGTTATGCAGGTTAGACTTAATCTAAGCTTTATTTTAACACAATTTGACCAGAAAGAACTGACTTGCTGGAATTGCAACAGGTGAGATGATTTGTGCAGCTAAAGAAGCTTCTCATACATACAATAACAGTCACACGCTAGCTAGCATTAGCCAACAGTTTTTCAGGGAATCACTAAAAATCAAACACCTAATCGACACTCATCTTACTCACGGGCTGCTGAAAATATCTTGTTTAAATCGATTTTGTATTTTTTCTTTAGTTTTCAAACTGTCTTAAAACTTTTTAGCAGTGTTTTGCTAATGTGTGCATTGTGTCTCCATGGTAACTGCTGAACATTCTACCAACAGAGATACACGTAGGGCGCTGAATGCTTAGATTAGATAATATTAGCTCAAATTTATTGTATGTGTTTTATATCGTATTCTCAGGATCTTGTTTTTCTGACAAGTAAAATTGCAGTCTTGTGATTTGCTAATTATGTACATTTTTGTGATTTAAATGTGATAATTGTGATTAATCTTGCAGCTCTAACACTGATCATATAATTTTTAAACATTAAGTATATTTACATGACCAATACAAATCAGTCAACTAAAATAATCAGATTATTATAGATATTTAGATTGGATTTTCAAAACCAGTGTCACTGAATCATTGGATTATTAGGGTAACTGCTCTATTCAGAAGACAATATAAAGGGTGTCATATCATTTCACAGGCTAGTATTATTGGTAATTTGGCAGATTTTATATTAATGTTATATTTTTGTTCTGCTTTCAGGTTGAGACATGCCGTTATTCTGCACACTGGAATATCCTCGCACACTGTCACCCAAGACTCTGCAGCGCCTTCAATGCAAAATTCGGAAAAACTTCACCAACTGGCAAACAAATTTAGACTTGGTACCAAAAACCAAAAGCATAGAATCATTTCCACACTGGATAATGTCACCGGAGACATGCCACAGCGTGTTAGGCAAGAGCTCACATATTCTAACACTTCAGTCCCAGAAGAAAACTTTTTAGGACACCCTGTATAATGAATTTTAGATTACTAACATCAGATGCAACTGTGGACATGACAAAAAAATCAAGATAATGGTCAGATTTGCTTATCTTAGCCAGTCAATTTAAACTCAGTTCTAATTTCAACCAGCAGGGGGAAGCAGCAGCACTCAGACCCACCGAGCTTCAGTGCAAAAATCTTCCTTATAAATGCTAGCAACAGCTGCTTATACAAAATGATGTGTACTCTGTGACCTCTGCAGCATAGCAACATTTGAAGCCTTGTGATTTCAGATTTGAGCCCAGAACTGACAAACTCCACACTAAATTAATAGTATTTTTAGCGCAGTTTTGCAGTATAGGCTCAGAGTGAAACTATGATGTCATACTTCAGAGAATGGCCTTAAAGAGCCTTAAGCCGAGGTAATGCTGAGTATGGGGAATCGCGAATGTAACGATCACCCCGGGTTTAAGATGCAGTACACTTTAGGGGGCTGGGCTTTAAAGCTGCACTGTGTAACTTTTCTGGTCCACCACCCGCTTGTCGCCATGGAGATGTTACTGATTTGTATGGATTGTCCTGGAATGACATTAAACATATCCAGCTTGCATTTGCTTAATAACATGGGTTTTTATTGAACTAAAACTGTAAGTGGGCTCGCCTCTCCACAGACCTGGCATGTCACATGGCCCTGTGCTGTCACCATAGAGATAACTGGGTGTAATGTCATATTGTGGAACATTATGGACAGAATCTCCATAAAGAGAAGCAGGTGATGAACTCTTCACCAGGAAGTTACACTCATTAAAGGGGCACTGTGTTTCTGACATTTCTGATGGACCTGCTTGTCTCCATGGAGATGTTTTGGCTTAGGGTCAGATCGGCAAACCATCCGTAAAGTTAAATAGTGCAACTGAGAACATTGTGCAGAGAATTATTTCACTACATTGAGGAGCAGAAAATGCAGCAAAATAGTTTAAAGCTTCCATCTGTAAATAGACTGGCCAACCCGCCAATGGTGCATTCTCACATGTCTCCACTAGATGCTCCCTACGTTACTGCAGTCTGTTAGTGCACCACTTTTGACCTGACAGAAGAAGACCAGAGCTCACAGGAACTGGTAAAAAAATATATACAGTCGTCCCTAGAGACGTAGCAAAATGAGGTCACATGAGACGATTAGACGTCACAGTCAAGTGATTTAAAATGTGATTCAGTAATGAGGTCTCACTTTGCTGCCACCTGCTGTTACTTTGCACACATTACAACCAATTTGTGCCGTGTTTTTAGTCTACATTATTTCAACTAACACATTGGTTATTTGTAAAGGCCTGTATAAAAAAAATAAAATATGTCACACAAATATCTCTTTCACTGATTTTTATTTAGAAATGCAATTTTTTCCAGGGTTTTAGGGCTGAGGCGGTTCCTTTTTTTTTTTTTTTAAATACTGTTTCCAGCCTTGGAGAATACTCTCTCACATGAGACTCAGGATGCCGGGGAACACAGGGAACTTTTGGCCAGTTTATAAAGGGTCAGGTACAACATTTTTGTTTTGGTCCAGTGCATTAGTGGCCTACTGACAAAATTATGCCACTAACTTCCTAAGTCACTGATTCGCACCAACACCACAAGTGCCGCCGCAAATTCAAAGTGCTTATAAGCGCTGGAGGTGGGTGAACCACTCTGATGTCACCACTTCTGAGTGAGATCTCATCACGTGACAGCCTTGTTCATGATGCACGCCTCATTTTGAGACCTGGGAACGCCCATTTTTGTTCGGTGCAGACCTCAAGATCTCATTTCATTTCGCCCATCCCTGGTCGTCCCTGGCTATCACGCCTTTCACAGCCTGTTTTTGTGCATGTTTTAAATGTTCAATTGCTAAAAAGCGGGACTCCGAAGATCTGTATGCTTGCAAGCAGCAGGAACTGGGACCAAAAAACATTCCTAGACTTTTCCAACAGAGAAAATGTTAATTCCTGTCTGCCTGTCTGAGAAAAAGTGTATAAAGTGTGTGATGAGGGGTTTTACAGCCTTAAAACATACACAGTACAATAACTGTAAAAAATAAAGCTGACTACTTCATGGATTTTGCCTATTGCGGGTTATTTTTAGAATGTAATCCCCATGATAAATGAGGGACCACTGTAATAATAATAAAATAAATGTTCAGATGGTCGCTTTAATGGTTCTCAAATCTGATATTTTAGTATGTCTGGTTGTGCGGTGTAGACTCACCTGTGCTGGACACTCCCACAACGTTACTGGGCTCACTGATGGTTTCATCCATGACGGCCATCACACGAAACTCATACCACGCCTCCTGCACACAGTGACCACCTTTAACATCTTTACAGTAGAACAGCTGCAGAAAAATGGTTTACATTTGGTTGACACTGGATTAGGCAGCAGTTCCATAATACCAGTTAAGGCTAAACTGTGGCTGAGCCTATTTACAGATGATGATTCTGTCCTAGAACGTTTGATAATGTTTTAACTTAAATATTTTAATGTTTGGCAGTTATTTGAAGGATAAATAACATAAGATAAATAGTTACATAAAACAACTGGATCTCTTGTGCAATAGGTGAACTCATCTCTGTCCCTACACTAGTATTGGTTAATATCGGATAATAGCAGACACTTAAAGTCCAAGTATCGAGAACTAAAAAAGCTGGATCAGTGCTACCCTGTTAGTCTATTGTCTAATGATGAAACAGAGGACATAAAATGCAAAAGGTAGATATCCTTATTGCTTTAACAAACCAAAAAACATTAAATTAACGCCTCATTTTGACAGAATATTCTGGTGGTTTTCAGATGATAGAATATGAGGATGTGACACTGCCAGATTGGGGCAACAGTCACTTTTCCCCATTGATTACATTGTACTTTGTCATTCATATTAGTCACTCATTGTATTAAAACAATGAAATGCATTTTAGCAATATTCATTTGACCTATTCCACATCAGTATTAACTATTACTGCTGTGATGTAACTCCCACTGAATCAAGTTTTCTCCAACAATCACAGTTTTTTTTTGTAATAATCTCTGACCCTTTACCTGACTTCATTCAATATAGAAAAGTGACTAGCACATCGAGCACATCTTGTATATAAATGCCACAATACAGTATAGACATCAGCAATGAGACAAGAGGCTGTGTGGGTGTTTGCTGTGCAGTGAAAGTAGTGATAAAAGCATCTGTACTGAACTCAAAGTGGGTGACGAGTTCAAAGACTGAATCCAAAATATGTTTCAAAAGTAAATCTACCAGTGCACTTAAATGTGTTATATGAAGGACAACGTTAAGAGACCGGCATTAGTGACATTTACAACGAAAACCATGACAACAAATACAATGAGCTGAGTTTCTGTTACAAAGCGGCGCTCATAAAAAAGACTGTTCGACTAAAGCACAAAGCTGAGAGAGGAAAGACTCAAACACTGTAATTTGATGGTAGAGATTGCCCGTCATTATATTTTTAAGTAAAAGTTAAATTTTACTATTAAAATGAAGCTGAACACTATCAGTTAGAATGCAGGGCTAGTCACTACAGTCGGTGCAAATACTGTACAGTTCAGTATGTTACTGAAAAATAAGGTTCACTTTGGGCCAAACTGTCAGGGGCAGTGGAACCCACCAGATCTAGAGTTGACTTGGTCAGAAAACCACCCAGACACAAGGAGAAACATGCAAACCAATCTGCACCATCAGCCCCTCTAACCACCACCATCACTCTTCATCGCACTTTTATACTAGGGATTATGGGTGAAGTGCCTTGCCTAAGGACACAATGTTTTTGTGACTGGCACCCCACCTTGGCACCTGATTTTCCCAGCAGTCTCCCATCCAAGCACTAACCAGGCCTGGCCTTGCTTAGCTTCTGAGATCTGACGGGATCAGGTTTGTCAAGCTGGTACGGCCATATGCACTGAGACACACGCTGTTACGAGATCTACGTCTGTATTCTACCTGAATGAGGTCACGG
>KN490305.1:24000-38358 GCA_000787155.1 Scartelaos histophorus
CGTCCAAAACCTCCCATTTCTCTCCCAGGCGAAACTCCATGACATAATGCTGAAGAGGTGCGGTGTGATTGGCAGGTGGCATCCAGGAGAGCAGCACTCCCTGCTGCGTGCGATTGGCTGTGAGGCACCGTGGTGGGGTAAGCAGCACCAATGGTTCAGGGGTACTTATAGGAAATACTAGGACAACACAAAGTACAGCACAGTAAGTATAACATACACCAATTCACCTGAACATATTATACCGTGATTGGACTAGTGATCCACCCTTCTGCATCAAAACATAAACTCTACATAGTTTGTATAAAGGACGTGTAAATGTTTCATCTAAAGCTCCCAGTAGTGTCAGGTGTCCACATGTCTGGATATCTGTTACTATTAAGGCCAGACTGACACACACCCTGATGGGGGGGAGCTTGTTACTGTTAAAAACACATTTGACACATATAAATACATAATTTGTAAAATTAAATAAAGCTCTATAAAAGCCTCTGGGCTGAATAGGGAGTTGGCTTTGTTCCTATTTGTGGAGGCACAAAGGTGACGCAGAACGAACAGTGATCCCAAAAGTGCAGCGCATCACTTACTTTTACATAACACTCAGTGACAGTTTCATTTACACGTTAGAACTGACACTTTTGCTTCAGTCGTTTTCAACTAGGAAGCATAGTTCAAGGAGAATGACAGTCATATTCAGGGCTGTCTTGAAGAGCACAAAGGCCAGAAGGTTTGTTATACATTTAGCTTATATTAAATTATTGCTTTTTAGCCTCGATGGCCTTTCTCACATGTTCTCAAAGCTCAAATGCCAGTCCAGAGCAGAGATATCAACAGTGCTTTTGTGGACCTTATTTAAAAAGTGTCTTTGCTGCATGAACACTTTTGACTTGTACAGCCTGTGTGTTTTCACAGGATCAGGGAGGTGCTGCAGCTGCCGACGTGTGAACCAGTCACCTGTTTAACTTCATTTACAGCAGCACAAGGGGTACCTGCTGATCTACGACTCAACCTTAAAGGGAATGTGCCTCAATTTGTCATGTAATAAAGTTAATTTTGCACTGATTGTAAAAGCAGTTCAAATTGTAGCATGCACCTTCATCTGCTAACCAGGACACAACACTGGTGCACTGTTAGCATGCTAGTTGTTAACATTGCCATGATGTAAAAAGACTGGAGTGAACAATTAGGATGTTAGGAAAGCTTAAATTGTGTACAGCACATTTAATATATATATTTTTTTACTTTTAGGTTACTGCCTTGAGGGAAATAAAACGGTTTCATTATTAATATTTAAAATGCGCATTTTTGAAGTTTGAAGGGGAGTTTTATATATGAGTAAAACACTATTACGGCATTCACTTTAGTTTGTGTTGTACAAAGACGCATATTTCAAAAGACCCGTCCACATATTGAGAACAGTGCCAGAGTAAATGTGGTATTACTCAGCACTGGGCCCTCGGTGCTGTGCCCTTCTGCCGGTGTTTTCGCTGAGCAGTGCTGGCCGCTCTCACCTAGTGTGTTCACAGTGACAACCTCGCTGAAGGGGCCCGTGCCCAGCTTGTTTTGGGCCACGACACTGAACTGGTACGTCGTCTCTGGATCCAGCCCTGGTACCACCATCCAGTCACGCCCCCCGGGGACTGCCATGTTCATCCAGTCGTACGGTTTCAAGTGAGCCCTCTTCAGCCTGGTCACAAGCCCACAGGAACGCACATTAATCACAGCAGGAGAGATGAGTCAACTGTTCTTTCTAAAAAGCGCAGTGTGTAACTTTTCTGGTGGAGGGTCCATCACTTGCTTGTTTCTATGGAAATGCCACTGCTCTGCCTAGAATGCTCCACAGTATGACATTAAATTGCACACTTAAGGGTGTTTATATAGCTAAAAAATACAAAAAAGTGTGTTCTGACTGTGAGAAGGTTTGCCTCTCCACAGATCTGACCTGCACTGCAAAAAGCTTAAGATATAAACACTTAAATCTATCAGAAAATGACTTAAAAGTAATGAAATTATCTTGATAATGTAACATGACAAGTTATCTTAAAATAAACTCCCTCTAGACTAGAATTAAGCAGTCTCAGTCTAGTAAGTAGATAATAAATCTGAAAACAAGATGAATTATCTGACATAAGCCCGAATCTTGGCCAGATCAGAGACATTTACAGTGTGTAACTTGGTATGTTTCAGTCTCCAGGAAGATAGAAAGGTTTAACACCGCACTGTGAAACAATGCAATAACATCTCCATAGAGAAAAGCATCTGATGAACCCTCCCCCAGAAAAGTTACACGTTACACCTTTGAGCTTATAATAACATGTTCTATAATGTGTTAAAACTAGACCAGGATCTTCCATCATTTAAAAGCGTCATGCATTTTAGCTCTGCACATAAAGAGACTTAATCATTAAAGCTACGTGAGCACATATTTTATGCATAAATCACACATAAATGTTTGAATATCTGATGACGTCACCAGTTTCACTTATGGAATGAGCCCATGCTGCACTTAGCTTTGCAGTTTGCTGGTTGCTCATGCCAAACAATTAGCACCAGCTTCAGCATTAACAGCCTTGACAAGTTCACCAATAAACAGTATGCATGCATGAGCTGACGCACGGATATTTAAATCCAGGCCCAAAACTCACTTTATGATTATTTATGTTTTGTATTTTAATATTTTAAAGCACTTTGATTTACTTTGTGTAATGTGAATTGTGCTATAAAATGAACTTGCCTTGCCTATACGCTCACAGTAAAAGGCATTTGGACAACGTTATGGACACAGCGTCACACTCTGGCATTGGCACATACTTCAAAGCTTTGGATCGGGCAGAACAATAAGGTTTTAACACAGGGTTATTTGACAGAGGTTGGAAAGGATTAGAAAAGCATCTGTGTGTGAAAGTGAATTATGCTTTGTTAAAAGACTAACATAACAGTCAATCTAATGATGGAAAAGGACTTTAAGGATTCTACATTTGACTATTGAGCAGTTGTTATGCTTAATGGATTGTATTTTACAGAATAATAATACTAATAACTTTGATAATTGTACATTTTAGAAGATATTGAGAACAATTAATTGGATTTTGGATATTTTTTTGAAGACAATAGATTTAAACACACTTCCATGAACCACAAGGGAAAATATTTATTACTATTACTATATATTAATTACTATAATGATGAATCTGAAGCTTTGTATTTATTTATGGACTATTTTAAATGTTTAATGTTGAACTGGATTGTTTTTTACTGGTGAAATGTTGTCGTTAGAGATGGTTTAAATGGGCTAAATCTGGCGCAGAGCATCTTTTCTATTTGAGATTAAACCTTTTTTTTGTTTATTCTACTGAGCGATTTAAGCATCAGGACTTTATAACCCACCAACACACCTATTCCATAAAGTTGATTGTATGTTAGAAATGAACATTAAGTCTGGCTTGGATACAAACAGAGACAAGAAGGATCTAAAATTAAAAAGTTTTTGAGTGGAATAGGATATTATATGGTGAATAATGTATTTGTTTATCACTTCATTTGCTGTTTGTGCTTCTAAATGTCGCCATTAACCTTTAAATGTTGTCATTAGCCCTAAAGATTCACAAATACATATTTAAAGTGCCCTGTTCCGGTCACGGTTCCTCCATTTGAGCAGCAGCAAAGCGGCAGCAGCGGGACAGATCTGGGGTCATGTTCAGTGGAGTTGTTTGGAAGTTCTCCTCGGGTTCAATCTAAAGAGATGGACCTCCATGTATTTCCATCTCTTATGTTTCACAACTGTTCTGAACACAACCCTGGAAAACACATTTCAGAAGTAACAGAGGAAGTACGAGAAAAGCAGGAAGCAAAGCATGCTGGGATGACTCACACATGGCCATACCAGACTGAGAATGTCTGCTGGTAGCCTCCATCGTAGCCCATCTCCCAGGACACGTTGGCCCAGGTGGAGGACCCGACCACGCGGACATTGGAGGGGGCGTGGGGGCTTGTGCCTAAACAGGAAAAACACTCATCAAAAAATAGTTGTTGAATCTATAAATACATAAATATCATAGTGAGTTGATGTGGAGAGGATTTGTGATAATGAAGGGTGATGCTAGTTATTTTTGTGTTGATCTGATACCAAGTCTACTAAGGCTAGATTCTGATGATTTGATATTAAATAAATTGTTGCAAGACTCTTCTACATTCTGTCTGAATCCAGAAGGGACTGGAGCATGAAAACCCTTCTAATTACAGTCCCTAATTTGTATCACGTGTCTCAAATGTGGAAGTCCTCCCCTTGTGAAAATTCTTGCAGCATTCAGAACAAAATATATCACTTCTTTTACCAAAAATAATACTTTGGTTTGACTGTTGATTCTGTAAAATGTGAGCTGTTTCTCAGTCTGTCTAACACAAGTTTCACACAAGTTTATTTACTGTCAGTACGGGACATGAACACTCAACACACTGTGGTAATATTGTCAATTCAAGTCTAGCCATGCCTCCATTGTAGTATTAGTATTATAATCATGTCTGATGATATAGACCAGATAATGAGGACTTAGCTGGAGGTGCCCTTGGAACAGAAGTGATGCCAATACCAATGTAACTTACACAAAATGTTATAAAACTTAAAATTTAAAAATGCACCTGAGAGTAGAAATGTTTTCACTTCTCTGCTTCTCACTTGACTCATCCAACTGAAATAAACTTTTCCAGAGTCAAAAGATGAATATTTTGATATTGGTCCACCCATCACAACTATGCATATTTTTACCCATTCTTTTTAGGTTTGTAGTTTTAGTCATGGTCACATTTTACTGAGTAGCTGGGGCAGGACTGACAGCCCCACTGACAACTTTAAAAGAAAGAACAACAAAGATATGCAAAGAGTGTTGCTCACAGAACAAACAGAACAAAATACAGAGTAATAAAATAAACTATTGTCTCAGGTCCTCACATTTGCCAATCATAATCACAGCATCTACAGCATTCACTAATGGTCAGGTTTTCTACACCGTGACTGTGGCAGTGTTGTACCTATGACTTGGACGTGCGTGCTGGCAGTGATGCTTGTGGCGACGTTGGTGGCGACACACTCCCACTCTCCGTGGTCGTCCTTCATCAGGGATTTGAACTGTAAGCTGCCGCGTGGCAGGACATTGTGCTTGCTTTTACTGGGCTTCCCTACCTACAGTAGGGCAGCATAAAGATAAAAGCACATTAAAGAGGTTGCACTTCTGTTTGTGAAATGGTCTACCTCAGTCTACTTTAAACAAGAGCCTTAAATGATTCAAGTGATTAAAGTAGTAATTGCATTATCAATTAAAAATGCTGCTTAAGAATCACACACACATTATGGTCTAACACATCTTCTTGATGGCATCTTTTATAGATAACATTAAAATGTGATTAAAAATGAATAACACTGCACACTTTAGCCCATTACATTTTCAGTAGTTACTTTAGAAATATAATTTGGAACTTAAAAATGCTCTGCTGCTCCAAGGGGATTAGGCGTGTCTCATGTACCTTCCTCCATGTGATGTTGGGAAAGGGGTCTCCCTCGGCCTCACAGGGGATGACCAGCTCTCTCCCAGCCTCCTGCCTGTACTCCCCTCCAGGAACCACTGAGAATTTGGGAGGGTCCTGTCCACGGAAACAGCCGTAAAGAATGGAGACGGATGCAGTGACTCTTCATAGTAATAAGATGAGTCTAGTTGTAATATTAATAGTAAAATCTTAATACTAAAGGGGGCTTTCTCTGTGTGGGCTCTCTCCCTCTGGAACTACCTTAGATTTAAGTTCTAGTTTTGAACAAATCACTGGAAACACTGGAAAACTATTATCATGTGTTTATTCTTATGTGTGGGGAAACATCAGTAGAGCTTTTGTGACAATAATACTTCTGATAAAGCTGCTGAATTAGTGCAGGACTGTACCTTTAGCACCAGGGGAGCAGGGGGGGACCATCCCATCGTCCCCAGAGCGTTGTAAGGCATACAGGTGTAGGTGCCCAGGGAGTCCTCCGTCACCTCTGCCACTCGGATACTGCCGTCCTCCATCTGGCTCCAGCCGGGGTACTGCACACGGGGGAACAATTCAGTTACATTTACTCAATTACATTTACTTGAGTAACTATTTGAAGTAAGTGTACTTTTCAGAATAGTTTTCAGACACCACGCTTTTACTTCTACTTGAGAAATATTTAGTTTGAAGTAACAGTGTTCTAACTTGAGTTAAAGTTTTGGTCAATCTACTCTCTGAGCAAATCTACAGATGACTACAGGTGATTTTTTTTTCATCCTTTGGAAATACCAGAATCTGTGCTTTATTCTAAGTTTTATATTTGATTAAAATAACTGACGAATCATATTTTCATTGCTCCAAATACTGTTACTACTCTTACTACTGATATTTTACTCTTACTTGCACTACTTGCTACATCTACGTACAGACTTTGGCTACTCTACCCCCCAAATATTTCCTTGCAGAGACAATACAGTTTACCTTAACCTCTGGTCCTGACCATGGAAAGGAAACAATCTTCAACAACAGATCCTATTTGCTACAGATTTCGGCAACTGAATCCTGACAATTGAAAGTGAGACTAAGTGAGTGGAACAAAAGAGGATTTGAGGCGGCTGACCTTGTCTATCCTAAGAGGGAGGCCATCTTTCTTCCACTTCACTGTGGTAACAGGGGGGTTGGCATCGACGGGGCAGCGGATAAAGCCGGGCAGACCGATGGCCACATATATGACCGCTGGCATGTTCACCACTCGGGCAGGATCTGCAGACACACAGGACCATGACACAGTTACTGCTGGGGTCTGGAGGGGAGTGGTGATCTGGGATTCACTTGACTGGAAATGAAAACATAATCTCCACATCCATTAAAGGTGCACTACATGTCTTTTCTGGTGGAAACCTGGCTTGTTTCCATGGAAAAGTTATTGCTTTGCCTAGAATGTTTCACAATAACAAATGTACTTCTCTATCTTGCATTTATTCATACAGGTGTATTTATTGCTCAAAAATACCTTGAGAAACCTGCATTTCTGACCTTGAGCATGGTTGCCTCTCCACGGATCTGACCAGTAATTTGACCTGATGACACTACCTGCTTGGAGGGGGATCCACCATAAGCTTGTCTCCATGTAGAAGTTAGTACTTGGTCTACAACTTAACACTAGCATAGTATAATATTGTATTTAGAAGTCTTTTTGTAGTCTTTTATTGTCAAATGTATTATGCACCACAGTTATGATCAGCTCGGTCTGATTCTGTTTCAGCCCTTTGCAGTTTGTTGGTTGGCCTTTGTCTGTAAATGACAAAACTACAAATACATTTATTCAGGACGATTATGTTTCACTGACAAATTGTGTCAAAATACAAATCACACTCAAAGAGGAGAACCAGGGCTGGGTCAGTTAAATCTGTTTAAGTAAAATGCATTCAGGGTGCGTTCACAATTAAAACATGAAAACTGGGACTACTAATATTGGGAACTAAAAGCACTAAAGGCAGACTGAAATCAGATCTAGACCTGAACAAAACCAGGACTGAAACAGGACCAAATAAAATCTACATTAGGACTTAAACTGGTCCCAAACCAGGACAAACCCTAAAAGTTCTTGGTTTTTTACTTTTAATAGAAAAGCTGGATGACATCATGCTGTAACTGCAGAAGTAACTATCTCTAATCTTTAATTAGTGAAAACAGACATTACTTAATGTCCTTCAGGTAAAGGTCATCAGATGTACGCCTGAGGAGAACAGGTGAAATTAAAACGTTTTATTTCAAAATCAGAAATATGAAAACGCCAGAGCAGCATGGAGTCCAAATGAGGTCAAGGAGGAAGGCTTAGGGAAAAGCAGAGACTGATAAAAAGGGAAATTGGTGTGAAAGAAGGAGAGGGAGGGGTGGGTGAGGAAGAGGAGGAAGAGCGAGCACTATCGTTAGAGCCACTGAGGAAGGACGAGCACAAGCGTGGGAACGAGGACAGGTGAGGGAGAGATGGAGAGATGAGAGGAGAGGTGACGTAATGCTGTGTGAGGACGAGAGGAGAGAGAGAAGAGAAAAACTGGTTTGACTCTGTGAACTCAATATCAGCACATGACAGTCAAAGGACCACAGAGAATGATGCAGGGAACAGAGAAGAGGAGAGCTGAGCGATTTGGGAAAAAGATGAAATTATGACATTTTGGACATTTTAGGATTGCAATTATATTTGTGATTTATGTTTTAATAATAGGATTCTGTTCAGAGTTCACATTGTAAGAGAATATATCAATATACTGTGACACTAAACTTGGTGTTACAGAATGACTACCATGGACGTCTGTACACTTTTAACATTTTTTGTGACCACATGACAATTTTGTTGCAAATCTAATATAAGAAAATGTGTTTCTGCAGTACACTTGACATATTCACTGTTGATGATTTAAATAAATGTATTTCATTAACTTTGCACAAATAGTGGTTTAAGAAACATAGTTGCCAAAATGCATTTGGTTCTTAAAAAGACAATAGATCACAGAACATCATGTGCCATCTACAGATTATCACATGTATCACCAGATTGTGATAATATGTATGTAGTGTGTATTGTATCAAATCATGAAGGAGCCAGTGAGTCCCAGCCCTGGTTTGTACAGATTTAAACTGCAGGTTTAGCATATTTAATAAGTTTATTGTGTTGTTTGTGAAGGAAATTATGGTACTTCAACACTCCAGATTCGCTAATTGCCTCCATTCAAAAGAGAAGCGGGTTCCATATAGAGGAAATAAGAGCGAAACCAGACAGGATCATTTGACGGCACCACTGCCAACACAAGTTTGTCCTACAACTCCAAACCTAACCACCAGCACCGGCAGCTCCACCACAAAGCACCCAGAGGAGCCCCGGAGAAAGTGCCATGGACAAGAATATCTGCCAAGAGTCTAAAAATAGCTTTGAGACAGCGCTGGCTCACGACACACCGGTACCCCGCTACAAGACTTGCTTTTGGAGAACTTTCCCATTGGCTGAGCGCCGTGAGGGGAGAAACGCAGGGATGACAGGCAAAACAGAAGAGGAACGGCGGATTTTAGGACGGAAAGAATAAACCTGGAGCGATGTGTGAAGAGAATGAGAAGAGGACGAGAGGATGCTGAGAGCCCTCTGCAGCCTGACGGAGAATCGCGCTTACAGCAGTGATGTAATCCCTACCAATGTGCCCCCCGCCCCGCCCCCTCCGCCTCTCACGACTGCTGTTCCACGCACAGTCTAATACGCAGCCATCGAAGAAGGCTGCAAAGCAAGGGAATGCAAAAATGTCTGTTGCCTTGACTACTGCCGGTGAACGCTGGCGATCAGTAGACAAGGAGAGTACAACCGCCCATCAGTGTGTTTCCTTAAAGCTTAAAGTGTGTATGACAGGTTACACTACACATTGCCCACAATCATTTACAAAAAGGTTTTCCAAATTAGAATACATATTTTTTATTTTTGTACTGCATTCGTTTTTGCTTGTTTTAATTTACCTTTTGTCTCTTACATGTACAGTAAGTCTCAAGTGAAATTCTCAATGCAAACTTGCTCTTCATAAGCTGCTTTCTTGGAAAAATGTCATTGTACTTTTTACTTCAGCCTAAACCCTTTCAGTCATGATCTACGAGGTTGTAATCTATGTTTTATTTTGCTTGTTTTGTACTATTACTTCTATTGTATTTCATTTTAGATATGAAGTAAAAAGTGGGAATTCCTTAACTGATACTTAGCTATAATAAATTCCACATAAGTTATAATTAGACCATGATAAATCAATGATAGTACATTTGTTTTGTTGAATAAATGTATAAAACTAACTAAAAAATAACTACTTATTACATATAATGCTATTTTCTGACCTGTTATAATGTTTCTTCATCACAAACATTCTCAGAGTTGTGTTTTGTTTCATTCACTCATGTTTAACACGCAAACTCTGCATATTTAGGCTGAGTTAATCTCTCAAATAGAAAATATTCTGTTCCACCTTGTGATGTCATGCAGTAAGGCAAGGTGAATAAACTTATAGAATTTGAGGTGGTAGGATTCTAACGTGGCTTAAAGAATCATTTTTGCATAATATAGGACCTTTAAAGTACACTCAACTGTCACTTAACTGATGTAAAACCATGATAATATTTAACTTTGTAATGATTAGAAGAGCATGAAAAGCTGTCAGATGCACTTTAAGGACAAAGGCGTGTGATAAAATACCCCCTGAAGTCAGCTGAGACCTGTGAGCGTGTGGACTCGCAGAGAAAGATGTGCAAATTGATGCACGGCAATTTGCGTAAATGATTCGAGGTAAATGACAATCAAAGGACGAAGGCAAACATTTGAATAATAGAAGGGAGTCCTGTGAAATTGCACAGTTTTGTTGGGAGGATGTGTGGGGCAGAGGTTGAAAAGAGTTTGCCCACAGACTGGAAAAGTGTCCAAATCGGTTTCACAGTGCAGATGATGCTCTGAATACATTTTACAGCTCAAAATGAGACTTCTGAAAATATAACACAGCAGGATAAAGCTCTGAAGTGTGCAGAACTGCTACAACCAGAAGCTAATTATTGCACATCAACTCTAAAGCAACAAACAAGAAAACTATTATAATTATTACTGTACAAATGTAGTCGGAATCTTTGTTACGTTTATACGTATTTTTGAAGTTTCATGTATATACAGTTGTGCATTAAAGGTGCACTGTGCAACTAAAATGTTTTCCATGGAATGACATTAAACATATCCAGCTAGAATGTATTAATTATGAATGTTTCTATTCCTCAAAAAGACAATAATTACTTCCGTGAAAAGGAGCAACTCTCCACAGATCTGATCTGTAATGCAGCGTGCTGCTGTGACCTGCTTGTCCCCTTGTGATAGATTGGTTTGATCTATATTATGGAACATTCTGGAGAAAGGAAAAACATTTTCATAGGAATAAGCAACAGAAACTATGCAGTGCACCTTTAAAAAGGGGGTTTTGGGCCTTTTTGGATCTTTTTTCTTTTTTATCATGTTATAATGTTCCCTTATGAAAAACATGAACAGGTTTTAAATGTCATACATGCATGTTTGAGTAATCTAGTGATCTCTCCAGAGCCCTATCAAAATCTTCCTTATGGTTATCAGAATGTCAGAGGCAAAACTGTATTAAACAGTATTAAACAATGTATTAAACATGTTAAAACACAGTTTTTTGATACTTTAACATTTTCAAGCAATAAAAACACTCATCACTGAATAAATGCATCTAAGTTTAATACTGTATTGTGGAACATTATAGACAAAGCACTAGCATCTCCATGGTAGAGGAGTCAACCTGAATAGTTGCGCAGTGCATTTTAAGACAAACTATTTTCGAAGGTTAATTTCTCTAGTTACTGTACAAAGCCCAAAATATACTGTTTCCTCATTGGCCCATTATCGACCTTTCCAGCAAATGGCTTCCAAATACAAATAAAGCCTTTTGGCAATGCTAATAACATGTGAATAATGTGAATAATGTGAATAATGTGAATAATGTGTCCTCTAATGCACACTCACATTGCACTGTTAGGTAGGCAGAGGCAGTTGGTGGCCGGCCCAGGCTGTTGCTAGGTGCACAGGTGTATCTGCCAGTATCCTCCGGCTTCACTTGGGCAATGATGAGAGATCCGTCAATAAGAATACTGACTCTGCGCTTCAGGTCACTGTGGAAATAAACAGAGCAAGTCAACATTCAGGGCTGTGATCCAGAAACACTTTGCATGACCTCAAAGAAAACTAAATACACTAGAACTTAAGTAAAGCAGTGAATATTCATATTTATGAGTCAATGCAGATTTTGTTCCTTTGTTTAAATACAAGAAACCAAGCAGCATCTGCATGTTGGAGGGGATCCCAGAGATTTATGTTTATGGTTGACTTGGCCTGAAAGCATTTCAGCATTATGCTCCACACAAAACAAGTTGGATTTGGCAAGTGCCTGCTGCTCCAAATGGGCCTCAAACCGGCTGTAATTATATAGAACACATTAATATGAGCTCCCTGTGCCTCAGCAGTTATGGATGGGAGAGTAGCCTTTTACAGGACACATCACTATGGACTGTGGCTCAGATTATGACTGACTTAAGAACAGAAAGCCCTTTGCTGTGGGTCAGGTCAGGTCAGGCCATTTGATTGGCAGGCTACAATACAAGCGAGAGCATTAGTGATTTTTGTGTCACTGCTGCAGATCTGGGGTTCTGCTGATTCACCATTACTGATAATACATTCAAAATAAATTAATCTGCTCCAACAATGTGCATGTTTGGAGGCTCCATTTGACAGACAGAGACACGGGACAGAATGAGTCTGGCTCAGACAAAAGCAGCACAAAAGACACAGTGAACAGACAATGAGGGTGAGATGGTGGACAATAATGAACCCGATCATAACTTTACTTCTTGAAGAAGACGTTGTCCTCCTCCCAGTACCAGGTGTAGGTCAGGTTTCGGGGGTAGGCCTCTGCCTGGCAGGTGAAGAAGGCATCCTGCGAGATGTTCACGGTGATGTTCTCCGGAGGAGAGACGATGAACGGAGGACCTGGACACAAGGACCACACAATAGGTTAATGAAGAATAGACACTGGAAAACCTTTACATCAAATATAAATGTGGTGTGAGTGTTGGAGGGGCCAATGGTGCAGCCTGCCCCAGGACAGCTGAGGGTAATAGAAGCTTTCCATCACAGTGAAGTGAATGAATAATGCACAAAGCTGTTAAGTTACATTTTATAATGTTTATAATATAATGTGAGTTACGTTATAATGTGGTATACCTGAATCTTTTGAACCATGAGTGAAGAAAATGTTTTAGTTTGAACTGTTTACTGATTATTTCTTATATCATAATTGTAAATTGTAAATGTAAATTGTTAGTTGATGTAGGGGAAAACACATTGAGTGCTAAGGCATAAAGCTTTTGTGCCTTAAGGTCTGGACGTGCATACTGTTATTATGATTATGGATGTATTGATGAATATAGAGTGGGGGATTAATGACCTCTGTGTCAAAGGTCATTTGCACGACTGTTACAGGGATTAGTACATGGCCTGTTTACTCACTCTCACTATCAGTAAGATCACAGCAGATCTCACTGGACTGCACTCAGATTGGATTATTATTACAATGCATCATGAGTGGAGTGGATCAGATTGTCTGTATAGGACGGCCTTTATGTGGAGATTGAGAGAAAAGTTTTTATAAATACTATTTTTTTACATGGACACTGTACCTGATTTTTACTGCATTGAAAACATGAAAACCTGGCAACAATGAATTTATAAATGCTTTTCACAACATTGAATGACCAGAACAGAGTTGCCATGACTGAACAACAACTAAGAACGACTAGCATGCTAACAGCTCACCAGCACTTCTTCCTGAATCACGGAAGATACAGTTTTTATGATTAAATGCAGACCACAAACAGAGGTCTCATTCTGACACTAACAGCTGCTTTTACAATATATCTAGACTAAAAAAAAAACCTTAAATACTACAATAACCACTATTAGGTTTACTATAGACTATTTAGGTTTACTGTTTCCTTTGCATTAGGATTTAACAATTACCAAATGTCTTGATTTTGGATTGTCTCACAATAATATCCTGAGATGTCACCATACATTGAATAAAAGCCTTTTTATGCAGCAAAAGCAGAGGAAACTACATAGAGCTGATAACATGAAAAAAAGCTGCTTTAAAAGTATAACCATAGCGACGGCACTTAATGTTTATCAAAATACTGAGATAAATATTGTACTGTGACATGTATATCGCAATAATATTAAGGTTCAGATTTTTCCCATGCCCTTTAAATTGAATTACAGCAGGTGAAGTATTTGCATGTGCCAAGCCCTTCTCAGCAGGAGCCTGACGGTCCCGTGCTGAGGCTGTTGCTCTGTGAGTGGGAAAAGCATGTGTGTGTCTGTCCCGCCCTATTTGGACCAATCTGAGAGCCGGAGATGTGTTGGCTCCGAGTCTCTGCACTGATCTGCTGCTCAGTGGCTTTCCAGGAGGACCACTATTAATCCGCCTGTGCTGTAAATTATACAGGCCGGGTCAGACATCTCCTCTGGCGCAGCTCAAGGAATGTGTGATGTGAAAAGACTGTGGAAAATACACAAAACTCACAGGCAAAAAAAGGAAGAGGACAGTGCTGTTTCAAAAGAATACTCGTCTATTTGCTCATTTCTGTCCAGTCGATGTGAGTTTTTAGGTATTGATAGTTTCAATCCTAAATTTGATACTGCAGACAACTTTACACAAGGGCTGAGCAATACAGTATATATTAAAAAAAAAAAAAAAAAAATCGAAA
>KN490307.1:558-17594 GCA_000787155.1 Scartelaos histophorus
TCTGGGTAGTGACCGAAAGGATGAGATCGCGGATACAAGCGCTCGAAATGAGTTTCCTCCGCAGGGTGGCTGGGCGCTCCATTAGAGACAGGGTGAGGAGCTCAGTCACATGGGAGGAGCTCGGAGTAGAGCCGCTGCTCCTCCACACTGAGAGGAGTCAGCTGAGGTGACTCGGGCATCTGGTCCGGATGAAAATCTTCGCAAATTGTGTCTTGATTCATGTAAAACTATCAGTTATATCTGACCTGGGCATTGTACAGCTCTCAGGCCACATACGGCCGTTTGTTTGAGTCTGACTGACCCCTTTAAGCACATTTGATTTGGAATTACAAAATAAACATATTTGATCATTTTACCTCATGCAGGGACTAAATCTGCATCGGTTCTATTTTAGAGGTGGTGTTTTTTTTCTAAGGCAACCTCACTTTTTCATTGCTTAGTCATAACATTTATTCTTACCAGCCTGAGCAGCGCGTCAGAACAATGATATTTACCGCTTTTTATAAAGATTTACTATTCATATTATGCAAAATTGAGTTAAGCATTCTGGCCCGATCCTCCACAATATTTTGTGTTTCTCATGTGGCCCCATGGACAAAATAATTGGCCACCCCTGACTTATATTTACAACAGGTTTTATCTGACCAAATTAAGTAGAAATGAGAGAATCGTAAAATTGTGTCACGTGTCACTTTGCTCACCTGGTCTGGCACAGCGGGATGGGCAGGGAAATACACAGGAACGGGTCAAAAGTATTACTCTGCTTGAGGCAGTGTGGACACGTCAGGGAGGATCTGAAATCACACACAAATCACAAAAATCAACCCAAATCAGCAATCAGAATGACACATCTCTGAGATTAGAAGTGTGCGACAGAAGGAGGAGCGGGCAGAGCGGAGGTGGCGGTTCCCAGGGAGTTAAAATAGTTTCCTGAGCGTTGCATCAGTCTCTCGACGCCCGGGAGAGCTCGGAGAGAGGAGATAGCACCGGGGAGGAGAGGATGGAGGATGAACACTTGTGATTTTGTCAGTTTTACAGGAAAATACGCAACCGATACACACAAAATGGGGTTACTGCCATCAAAATAATATACACATACCAAAAAATGTTAATAAAAAAGAAAGTGGTATTATTAAAGACGGGGAATTTTACTTAACCGTGAACATATAACATATTTAGCTCATCATATTAACTTTTATTGCTCTTAGTCAAAAACTGCTCTCCACGCTAAGTCACTCCCCCTTCAGAGTGCTATCACAACATAATCATCCTGCAGCTTTACGTTAGCTTTAAGCTTAAGTGAGCTTTAAGTTATAATGTTGTTACCTCCTCAAAAACAAACCTGGAGTTGTGTTTTGTTTCATTCATACATGTTATATAATAAGTAATATAATAAGTAATCATGCGTTATTGCATCTGCAAAGCTCATAATGCTCTGTTCCACCTGTTCCATCTATTGGTATTTTTAAAGGTAACAGCTCCATGTATTTTTAGTAGTAGAGATTGTCATTCCAGGGCTGTAAATTATTCAAATGATTCTAGTGAAAGTGTGTGTTTAAAAACACAATGAAGCACTTCCTGTGTCACCACATGAAATCACAGAGAGGAGTGTTTTGTGTGTGTTTGTGTGTTAAACGTGTGTGAATGAAACAAAATGCAACTTCAACTCTAACAACTCCAACATGAAGAACTCCAGCAAGAACTCCAACTCCAACAACAAGAACTCCAACAACTGCAACAACAACTTCAAGAACTCCAACGAGAACAAGAAGTACAAGAACTACATGAACTACAACAACAAAACACAACTCAGCCTAAATATGCAGGGTTTGTCAAACATGTGTGAATGAAACAAAACACAACTCCAACGACAACAACTCCAACAACAAAACAACTCCAATGACAACAACTCCAACTCAAAGAACTCCAAGAACTCCAAGAACTCCAACAAGGACAAGAATTCCAACAACAAGAACTCCAAAAATTCCAAGAACTCCAACTACAACAACTCCAACAAGAACAATAACTCCAACAACAAGAATTCCAAAAACTCCACAAACTCCAACAAGAACAATAACTCCAACAACAAGAGCTCCAGAAACTCCAAGAATTTCAACTCCAAGAACTCCAGCAAGAACAAGAACTCCAAGAACTCCAGATCCAAAAAACTCCAACAACTCCAACAGCAAGAACTCCAACAAGAACACCAACAACTCCAACAACAAGAACTAAAACAACTCCAACAACAAGAACTCCAACAACAAGAGCTCCAGAAACTCCAAGAATTTCAACTCCAAGAACTCCAGCAAGAACAAGAACTCCAAGAACTCCAGATCCAAAAACCTCAAGAAAAAGTACTCCAAGAACTCCAACAACAAGAACTCCAAGAACTCCAACTACAACAACTCCAACTCCAAAAACTTCAACAACTCCAAGAACTTCAAGAACTCCAACAAGGACAAGAACTCCAACAACAAGAACTCCAAGAATTCCAACTCCAACAACAAAACACAACTCAGCCTAAATCTGCAGGGTGTGTATGAAACAAAACACAACTCAAACAACAAAACAACTCCAACTCCAAGAACTCCAACAACAAGAACTCCAAAAACTCCAACTCCAGGTATATTTGTGACGAGGAAACAACATTATAACATAGATCGGAAAATACCTCCAAATGTATTTACTGCGATGGTTTGGATTCACCGCCAGAGCAAGTAGCATGCTCATCACACACTTCCTGATTATACCACAGTAAAACACTTTATAATTAAATGCAGACAGCACGACAAGTTAATATAATGTATCTGCACTGGGACAAGAGACATTTTACTCAAAGACATTAAAAAATCAGATATAGGACCTCTGACTGCAGTTTTTTACGGGTTTTCAATTTCCTTCACAAGACCGCAGGGCACGGCGTAGATTTTTATTTCTTTTACGAGGCGTGCGGCAGGCATAACTTCCGATCAGCGACATTTTTGATTAACAGCTACGCGCCATCTGTTAAATCAAACTACAACTTTGAGAATATATCCGGTGTGGAAAAATACATCCCACCGTTGTGTATTTCAGCACTACGCTTTTTAAAATCGTACAAAAACATAAAACATCTAGCGACAGCTGTGAGAAAGACTGTCCTTTGAATTAGCTCTGCCGCTAGCTGGTTCCCCAAGTCCACATAAGGCTTTGTATTACACTGCCCGGGGAAATTAAACCCTCAACCCACACTTCAGTTCTGTCCTGTTGCATCGAGCAGCGTGTAGATGAATAAAAGTTACAACAAACCTTTTTTTTCAAATAACGTTTAAATTATGCCATATCTGTTTTAAGATGCACTGCGTAACTTTTCTTGTCTCCATGGAGATGTTATTGCTTTGTTCTTTGTTTTGAATGTCCCACAGTACGGCATTAAACATTCAAGGTGTTTAATTGATGAAAAATTGCGCTGAAAAACATGATATTCTTATTGGAAGTGGGGTCGCCTTTCCACAGATCTGACCTGTAACTTGACTGGGTAACATTCCTACATACATTTCTGCACGAGATAGCTTCAATTAATGCCATACTGTGGACTATTATAGGCAAAGTATCTCCATGGAGACAAGCAGATGGTGTACAATTGTGAAAATGTAAAAAAAAATACATATTTAAACAATATTATCAATTAACAATAATATCAAACATATTTAATACATATAAAAAATTACTTAAATTAAGAACAATCCACTTTGAGCAGATTTAATTGACAATTAAAATTATTTTCTTAATTAAATTGAGTATTGTATTGTGTAACTTTTCTGGTAGATGGTTCGTGCTTTTCTGTATGGAGATATTATTGCTTTATCTGGAATGTTTCACAGTATGTTATTAAACTTTTCTATCTCCATGGAGACCAAACCAGACCAAGTTAAAACTGTTAAAAATAAAATATTCTTAAATTTAAGTCATTTTTACTCACTTAAATAACTATTAACAATTGTCACTTTTTTTTTTTTTTTTTACTTTTTGTCGACACCACACCAACTGCTTGTTTCTGTGGAGAGGTTATTGCTTTGCCCATAATAGTCCACAGTATGGCATTAAACTTATGCATCTCATGTAGAAACGTACTGCACGTTATCCGGCCAAGTTACAGGTCAGATCTGTGGAGAGGCGACTCCGCTGACAGTCAGAATCCCTGTTTTTCTTGCTATTTTTGAATTATAAAACCACCTGTAATTAAATAAATGTAAAGTGGAGCTGTTTAATGTCATATTGGAACATTCCAGGCAGATCAATCCAGTAAGTTACATTGTGCACATGATATAAGTGCCAATGGTTGTTGTTTTTTCTTATTTTATTTGAAAATGAGCTGCTTTCTGAACTTTGATTCTGAACTTTGTTTCTTGTCAAAGCCTGATCTTTGAAGCTAAGCAGGACTAGCTTCTGGTTAGTACTTGGATGGAAGACCAAAAAAATTGTTATTGCGTTCTCAGGCAAGACACTTCACTCCTGGTTTCATACACCCACTGCTCAGTACTGACTTTCTTAATTATGATACGCATTGGATTCATTTTGTATTTTGTAGTAGTCATTTTGGTGTGAATGATTTTTTTTTTTAAATACTGACAACGTCATAGCTCTTCGTTAAGATGATGTTTACGGTGACGTCAGCTCTCACTGGACGTCACAGTTTAATAACACAGAACTCAGCGGATTTGTCGACTCGATTTATTGAGTCATTTTAGATCAATATTGTGTTTTAAAATGTCTATATTATGACAAAATGATCCAGGGTTGTCATAGATTATAACTGGGTTCTTGGGTCCAGCCCCAAAGAGAGGAGGGAGGAGAAACCATGATGTTAGCTGAAAACAAGAGCAGTTTCACTTTAAAGCTCCTCTTTAGTCTGGCCTTAGTGAACTCAGAGCAGTATAAATCCTGAAGTCTGAAGCCAGGTCCGTCAAATGTAAAATGGTTTCTGGATGGGAGCCTTGATTGCACAAACAGTGTCCAGATGACCAACACTGAAACCTTCTCCATTACCCCCAAAATAATGCAGAGTCTTTGGTAAGGAAGCAAAAGATTGGGTTTATATGTTTCAAGACAAATCATAGCTACACACACATAGCACAGAACTTATCAGGTTCTTTTTACTAAATGGTATCTGTACTTTTACGCTGCATTGTGTGACTTTTCTGGTGGAGGGTCCGTCAAATGCTTTGCTCCTTGGAAATGTTATTGCTTTGTCTGGGAAGGAGAAATTCAATTGATCAGCTGGAGAAAAGTTTATTTTGGCTCATCTAAGCTGCTTTTTTGGATCTGGTCAGACACTGGTGGACACTGCCTTATATCAGCCTGCAGGGGGAGTTTGGATGAGCTGCAGAACTTATTCAACCAAATTAAACTTTTGTCCAGTCGAAAAATTGAATTTGGATTCTACCTGGACGACTGAGGGATTTTACACATATCTTTGCCTGGAATGTTTCACAGTTTGGTATGAAACTTTTCTATGTTCATGTAGGCCAAGTCACAGGTCAGATCTGTGGAGAGGCGACCTTATTAGCAGCCAGAATGCCTGTTTTTCTAGGAATTTTGAGGTATAAAACCACCTGTAAATGAACAGATGTAAAGTAGAGATGTTTAATCTCAAAAATACCATGTAAACACTTAATTCCTAATGATTATTCAGAATTAAACTTTATTCCGATTTAAGTGGGTGGTTTATTCCGATTTCAAAGCTGATTTAATTTATTCTGTGATCATGTAAACATTTATTCCGCGGTAGTTCATGTTCGTTGGGTCGTTCTTCTGATGACGCTCTGCAAAAAGGCGCCTGGACCAAACTTTGGTCTCGAACCCAAACAATTTTCCTAATAAGTCGCTGTAAGAACTACCGATAATGAAAAGAGCGGAGGCAGAAAACGGCAAAAGTGGAAAGAAAAAGCTAAACAAATTATTATTTCCATGTAAACTCGAAGGAGAATAATTTAAATCTGATCTATCTGATTCGGAATACTTTAATTCGGAATTAAAAACATCAGGTAAACGTAGCCACTGTGGAACATTCCAGGCAAAGCAGTGACATCTCCATAGAAACAAGCACCTTTAAGTAACCTGAATACTTCTTCAACCTCTGATTATTATTATTAGTATCATTTCAAACCTTCTAAAGTTCCTCAGCTGTTTATCCATGCTTTACAATGCTCCTCCACTGAAACAGGCAGGAGGTAACAGCTCTGCTAACTGCTGCTCATGCATACAAATGACAGCCCAGACCAGCTCAATGAAACTTTATAGTCCACACAAAAAACATGCCGTGTAATTGTGTTTATTTATACATTTTTCTGTCTTCATGAGAATCTGGATTATCTTTAAAAAGTCTTATATTACACAAAATGGACTTCTGTGAGCTTTAAGTCATGTTATAATGCTGTTACTTCCTCAAAAACAGGTCTGGACTTGTGTTTTGTTTCACTCACACGTTTGTTAATCCGTTCTTAATAGTCCGTTTACATCTAAAAAACTCAAAACGCTCTGTTCCACCTTGTGATGTCATGAAGCGGCAGTATTCAAGTCAAGTTAACAGCTCCTTTTATTTTTTGAGGGAAATTCCAGGGTCGAACTCATCCAAATGATTCTAGTGAAGGTGTGTGGAGCTTAAAAACACAGTGGAGCACTTCCTGTAGTACCACGTGACATCACAAGGTGGAACAGTGTTTTCTGTTTGAGAGAATAAGTGAATGAAGTAAAACACAACTCCAGGTTTGTCTGTGGTGAGGAAACCTTTCTGTCAGATGCTTTCTTCATGGCTTGCTTTGTCTCGAATGTTTCGCGGTATGGCTTTAAACCTTTCTATCTCCGTGGAGACCAAACCAGACCAAGTTACAGGTCAGATCTGTGGAAAGGTGACCCCGCTCACTGTCACAATCCCTGTTTTTCTATGTGTTTTTGAGCTACAAAAACACCTGTAATTGAATAAATATAAGGTTTAAGAGCTGTTTATTGTCATATTATGGAATATTCCAGGTCGGAGCAATGACGTATCCATAGAAACAAGCAGGATAGAAATAAACAATAGTGCTTAAAGTGTAATAACTGTTTTATGGTTGTGTTGATATCCTATCCGGCAGAGGTAGACGTAGTAAAATGCATTCTGCACACCGCTCGCTCTTTTATAACTCTATGTGACAGCAGGCACACTTCACCGGGCTCTCCACTGCTGCCCGGGACTCCCAAACACACACAGAGATAAAGCAGCTCTAACAGTCCTATCAGTCTGCCTTTGTCTGGCTCTGCAGTGTGAGCCCTAAATAGAGAGATGGTGTAATCCTTCACTCATCCGGGAGTGGGTCAGCAAAAACTGGACAGTTAACATTTCAGGGGAAACTATTTCCAGGTTGTTTTTAACACATAGAGTGTTGTTTTAACTATTTGAAAGATGAATGAGGGTTCAAGATGGGGTTATTTGATATGGATGTTCATTCAACTTCCTTTATTCAGTGTGATTTTTTGTCCTTTTTGAGCTAATTTTTAACTTATGTGACTGTTTTGGGACCGGACAAGCTTTGCCTTAATCATATGTTACATTTACATGATGTTTATATTTCTGAACTAAATAAATCGGATTTAAATTATTCTCCTTCAAGTTTACATGGAAATAATAATTCCGAGATAGAAAACACGTTAAATCAGCTTTATTTCATTTCATTCCACGTCTGGGGCTTGATAAGGTTCTGATTGGACAGGGACACAAACATATTTACATCAACAGAAGAAAACTCACAATCAGCTGCTACCAGAGTTTGGCTTTTTCTCTCCACTTTTGCTGTTTTTTGCCATCTGCTCTTTTCATTATCTGTAGTTCTTACAGCAACTTATTAGAAAAATAGTTTCAGTTTGAGATCAAAGTTTTGTTCCAGGCGCCTTTTTGCAGAGCGTCATCGCGTCAGAAGAACGAACATGAACGACCGGAATTATTTTTAAGCAGAATAAACGTTTACATGATCACGGAATAAATTAAATAAGACTAAATCAGAATAACCAGAATAAACTGGAATAGTTTAATTCCACATAAGTTTAATTCCAAATAATCATTAGGAATTAAGTGTTTACGTGGTCTTTTTAAAGCGAAATACATTTTTATTCTATATTATATTATTTTTAATCAGATTTAAAGCTCTCATGTAAACAATAGAATATGCATTATAGACATACAGAAGCTTTGTTATTATGATGACCAAAACAAAAAGAATGTAACTGAGGATGTGCTGGGGCCAAATAAACATAGCCAGTAGATAATGAGGCTACCGCGTTATGTATTAAAGAAAGAAGGGAAACAGCTCAGGTTTGTATTCGTTACATCTACTTCTACGTTATTTTACGCAATTATGATTGATTAGACATAATATTTGTTTTTCCAGGCCAAGAGCTGTTTTTTTTTTTTTTTTTTTAAAGTGTTTATAAAGTTTTTTTTTGTTTGTTTTTTTTTTTTTTTTACGTGAAATTTGCTCAATGTTACTTTTCTTGTAGAAGTTCAGCTAAATACTCGTTACTGTGTAGATGTTATTAATTTGCCTTGAATGTTACACAGTATAGCTTTAAACCGATTTATCTCCATAGGTTTAATGAAGCGATGCTGCTTGGTCAAGTTATAGATCAGATCCAGTAAGAATACACATTTTTAAGTATTTCTGAGAGGTTAAAGCGACCGTTTAATGCCATAGTGCGGAACATTCGAGGCAAGGCAATTATGTATCCATGGAGACGCAAACAGCAAAGTTAAAAAAGTAGTTTTAGAATGATCGGTTATTGTTTTCAACCTCTAAAATACTAAAATACCCAAAACTCAATGTACCAAAGGACTTTTCCATGAATAATGCATACTAGTGAGCCCGAATTTACACTTTAATATCTTTACTTGTGTCGTTAAATACTATTACTGCATAGGCCCGAGGAAAAGTACGAACCATTATGAAGTATTACAGTGATCCCTGAAGGAGAAACTACAGATTACATTATAGACGTGTTTTATGACTTCTGTAAGTACTTTTTGTTGTTTACTGTTGCACCTTACAGCAGCATTTTTCACAACACTACAACTCCCATGATGCTCTTAAAATGCCCCTGCTGTCTGTAAGGTGAGTGAGTGGGCTGATGAAGTATATTTCTGAAGTAGAAGTAAAAGTATATCAGAAAGGATGTCACAGTGTCTTTAAAGAGGGGTATTTTACTTATATGGGATATTAACTGCACATAACTGATGGAAATTTGTGAATATTTGCTAAATTTGAGAATATTTGGCTGTAGTTTAGCATAAAATAAATATTCGTAAACTATCAAATGAGTCCAGTCGTGCGTAAAATATGTTGTATTTCATCCTACAGAATATGAACTGAAAAGTTACGAAATCAAGAATTGTAATCACGAAATTAAAACGACAGATATGAACTGAACCAGGAGGTCTAAACCAAGACTAAAACAGGACTACACCAGGACCAGACCAGGACTGAACCAGAACTGAGCTCAGGACTCAACTGGGACTGAACCAGGACCAAACCAAGACTGAACCAGGACTCTAAAAGGACTAAACCAGAACCAAACTAGGACTGAACCCAGGACTGAAAAAGAACTGAACCAGGAACGAACCAGGACTAAACCAAGAGCAAACCAGGACTGACGCCAGGACTGATCCCAGGACTGATCCCAGGACTGATCCAGAGCTAAAACAGGACTAAGCCAGGTCTAAACCAGGACTAAACCTGGACTAAACTAGAACTGAACTCAGGACTCAAACAGAACTGAACAAGGGCTGAACCAAGACTGAACCATGACTTAACCATTAGGACTCAACCAGGACTCAACCAGGACTGATACCAAGACTGAACCAGAGTAAAACAGGTAAACCAAGACTAAACCAGGATTAAACCAGGACTACATCAGGTGTAAACCAGGATTAAACCAGGTAAAACCAGGACTAAACCAGGATTAAACCAGGTAAAACCAGGACTAAACCAGGATTAAACCAGGTAAACCAAGACTAAACCAGGATTAAACCAGGTAAACCAAGACTAAACCAGGATTAAACCAGGTAAACAAAGACTAAACCAGGATTAAACCAGGTAAACCAAGACTAAACCAGGATTAAACCAGGTAAACCAAGACTAAACCAGGATTAAACCAGGATTAAACCAGGACTACATCAAGTGTAAACCAGGTCTAAACCAGGGCTAATCTTGGACTTGAGAGAGAAAGGGTTTTAGTCCCGGTTTAGACCTGGACTATGTACACGAATATTTCTGTAAACTTTTGTACTCCATACTATATTCCCCAAAAACACTGTATTAACACGTTTAGTAAGTTTCAGCTTCATTTTTGATGCTCTGATTCCATTTTCTCCCTTCAGAGGAGTGTGTGCGTTCTTTCCGACTCTCCACAGATCTGACAGTTTCCATGGAGACAGATTGTTTTAAAGCCAAACTGTGTAACATTCCAGGCAAAGTAATAACATCTCTATGGAAATGAGGAAATGGTTGACGTACCTTTAATATAAACAATAAAAATCAGTCACCGTGCATCCCGCTAATGAAACCCCTGCACATCACATTAGGTCTGTGACGTTGTATTGTTCGGTATCCTGCTTTTTTATTTTTATTTCGCCATAAATACAAACATCGTTGTGTGGGAGCATGGGTGATCTTACAGCTAACAGTAAAAAGGGTTCGAATGGCGACCAGGAAAGATCGCTAGATTACTCAAACATGCACGGGTGACATCTAAAACCTATCAGACATATTTTTGATAAGGAAATAATATTTTAACATGGAAGAAAGCTCCAAAAAAAAGTTGATTTTGCATAATATCCTCTTGAAACCCGTGAAAACCATTCTTACTGGGATTGTGGTCACCTCTCCACAGATCTGACCTGCTAAATTAACCTTCACCATTGAATTAGGTAAGTTTGGGAGGATCACCTCTCCACAGATGTGACCTGCTAAATTAGCCTTCACCATTGAATTAGGTAAGTTTGGGTTAGGGTTATCTTCTTGTATCAAACCAAAAGCAAAAAAACAAAACCAAAAAACCTAATCCTAAATGTTCAGACGTCCACCCTTGCAGGCCCCCGTCCCAGTCTTCGGCTGACAGAGGAGCACTTTGGCTGGGCACGACTGGCTCTGTGACACCCTTGTGAAAAGTTTCCAGCAGATAAACCATGTCCACATACCGACAGAAGTAGCAGTGCGGTGAGAGGGACTACTGCAAGTACATCGTATACATAACTCACGTGTTTATGCGAAATGTGAAGTATACATTTCATATTTTTAGTACGGCAAAAGACGTGGCTGTACAAAAGGTTGATATTAGGGATGGGACGCGACGCAACTTCCACGAAACGAGATACGAGATCGAAGGTTTCACGGTGCTATTTTTTTACTTTACGACACTTTCTTGTGTTTTTAACTTTGAGCCCGTGTCACTGGAGCGTCTTTCAAATGTCGTCAATAAGTTTAAACCTTCTTCCTGCCCTACTGACCCTTTCCCACCTTGTGTTTTTCAGGAGGTGCAAACCACTACTGGCTCCAGTGTCTAAAACGTCAGCAGTGGAGCCTTGTTTCTGGTGTTGTGAATGTGTTTTGTGAAAAGTTGTTCATGAAGAAACCTGGTCTGGACACATCAGTTCCCATCACTATAAGCCGATATATAAATTTATTTGTCATTTCAGTGTTAATAAATACACATAAATGAAACACTGCACTTAGGTCCAGGTCAACAGCAGCACAAATAATACAAAGAAATAAATATATGTCAAAATACAGTCCTTGAAATAGTCTTTAAAAACAACCCCTCGACCATTCCCATTTTCTAAAGTGCTTTCCAAGTCAGTAAGGTGAATTAATGTCTGGGTTTTCTGAGAGTTGAACTGGCTAATAGCATCAGGGTAAAAACTGTTCTGAAGTCTGGTGGTCCTGCCCTGTAGGTGGCGCAGTCTTTTGCCTGATGGGAGAGCTGTAAAGAGTCCATGTGCTGGATGGGTGGAGCGCTCCTTGATGCTGCAGGCTTTTTTCATGCTTTTGTTGTTGTAGATGTCTTCAATGCAGGTCAGACTACAGCTGCTCATGCATTCAGCAGTTCTTCTAACCATGAACCACCCAGTCATGTTAGAAGTGAGGACGCTCTCCAAAGCACATCTGTAAAAGGCTGTGAAAACAGGGATCTGCTTTTTTGAGATGCCTTAGAAAGTAGAAACGTTTATGTGCTTTTGACCAAAATCCTAAATAAAGAAATGTGTCCTCCTGCAGCTCCAGCCATTTCCAGAAGAACATGGCACTTTTTACATCTTCTAATCAGGTTATAAGGCTTTACACAGTACAGAGTCTGCACTTTTAAAGGTTTTTAATGACCTGTTTTTAGTGACTGATTCTGGTGATTCTGCCATTTTAGACTTTAGCATTTAGTCTTAACGGCTGCTTTTGACACAGTGGACCGTGCAGCTCTTTTAACTGGTTTGGGAAACGGCGTTGGCGTCAGGGGGACCGGCCTCAAGTGGTTCAAGTCTGTCTCAAGTCCGTCAAACTGTGGAGACCCTCAGGGTTCTATTCTTGCACCTGTTCTTTTTGCTCTTTACCTAATCCCACTGAGTAAAGTCTTTCTGTGCAGATGATTACCAAATTTACCTGCCACTTAAAAAAACTTGCCTCTGCCCCTCTGACACCTCTTCTGGATTAACTTGGTGATGTCAAGGATTGGTTGGCCCACCACTTTTTCAGTCTAAATGAGGTTAAACTGAGGTGACTGTGTTTGGAAATACTGACCCCTTCACCTACTTGGACCCACTCAGCTTGTGAAACAGTCCTTGGCATCACTACTGATGATTTTAAATTTGACAAACAAGTGGCTTTTATAATTTGCAGCTTTTATCTAAAATTAAACTATTTTTTATCTTTTAAATCATTTGAACAGGTCAAATTGCCATAGTCCCAAAGAGCTTGTAGTGCATAAAGTGCAAAGTGATGTTGACCTGGGCATGGGGTATGTTGCATGGACTACAAATATTTGAATTTGGCTACTTTGTGTGTCGGTTTTGTGTGTGTAACTTGATAGTTGTTGAGATTAAGAACATCAAAGAACAGCAATACACTGGGTAGATTATCGCAATTAAAAAAATAAAAATTAAAAATTGAAATGACGCGTCGGAATAGCAATACTAAAAAGTTTTGGAAAACTGACACATCTAAATAGAGATATGTTGTAATGAAGAGATGTCGGAATAGATGGTGGACCCATTTCGTCTGTCGCTCCCCCTTCAGAGCGCTATCACAACACAATAAGTGCACATAATGAAACTAGACATGCACCGAAAAATGAAAATCTGTGGCCAAAACCAAAAACGAATATTAAATGCAGTTAAGTTTTTTACTATTTTTGTAACATTGCATAAATAGCCTCTTTTAAAAAGAATGTAAATGCTTTAAATATTCCAGGGGCCTTTCCAGTAAGTTTACCAGTAAGTTTTTAAATTCAAATCAAGCCAGACCTTCAGACAAAACAACAATTCCATAAAACTTAAGTGCATTAAAGGATAAACCCACATCTTATTATTAACGGAGCACATGGCTTTAGATCAGTGTTTCCCAAACTTTTTTCAGGGGACCCATATTTTAAAAGTACCAAACCTTTGTGATCCAAGTCAATGTTGAATGACTTTATAACCATATTAATTCATATATTAAAACAGAGTGGGCCACTATACGATGTTCTGTTCTAACTCCACACAAATGTGCACATGGACCAGAGCTCAGCTGATCCCCGTGTGGACACCAGCTTAAGTTTCACTTTGGTTTTCTTCCTTTACCGCTCTGTATATTAAAGGGAGCGCACAAAGCCCGTGCTCTTTGTTTTGCTAAATAAATAACCGACGACGAGTAGGAGGATTTTGGCGGAGTTTTGGTTCATATTATCAGTTTGGCTGCATCTTTACTTATAAAAGTTTGGAGGGCTGAGCGCTGCATGTTCATGTTTACAGATTAGCTAACTTTCATAAGGGTACAATCCAGGGGACTTTCCAGTTGATTTCCCAGGTATCCATAAATAGCCTAGATCCATGATTTGGACATTAAATTACGCAATCAAAAAACAATGCACATTGTCTGATTGCGTCATTGCGTCACACGCCACTATTGGGCTTTCAGCCCTGATTTCCACCAAAAGCCGAATGTTGCTTTTTTTGGAATATTCAGCCAGATATATTCGGTGGCCAAATATTCAGTGCATCCCTAAATGAAACTACTGTACATTTCATCAGATTTGTCAAGTTGCTGTGTACAGTTTTGTATCACGCTGTTGTATATTTATGGAGACTTGTCGTGTGGGAGTATGAGCGACATAGGACCCAGGAGAGATCGCTAAATTACTCAAACATGCGTGTATGGAGTCTAATACCTAATAAATGTTTTTGATTGGAATGTAGGTTTAGTCATGGATTAGTCCTTGTTTAATGTTAATTTTAGTTTTAACTTGAAATTTGGGGATCAAGAAGTCAAACTTGCTACTGTCTTTATTTATTTTACAGAAAAGAGCCTTGAGAATGATCACCAACCGTCATTATAGAGCCATCCAGCCCATTATTTGTCAAACTTAAAAGTGTTCAAAATGCAGGATAATGTTGTCAAAGTCATGTACAAAGCAAAGTGCAGAGTGTTACCTGTAAATATTCAAAGACTGTTTGAGATAAAAAACAAGTCGCTGCAATTTAAAAGAAAGCTACATGTTTTAAAAACACAAATTTAGAATAAAGGTTAAGGAGCAAAGCGTCGCTGTGAAAGGAGTTCATTATGGAAGAGTCTTGAGAAAACAAATTCAAGGATTAAGTGCAATAACGGTTAAAACACATAAAATCCAGTGTAATGTGTATGTAGGAAAAAGAAGTAAGGATGAAGATCTCTGTTTGCAACTGATTAATAATTGTGACTGGAATGAAATGTACTGATTTGAAATGTTTCAAAGTAACTCTCAGTGGAAAAGAGGGCAGATAATTTAAGATGACTCTTCTTTCTGCTCCTTTTCATTCATTTCTTATATGTTTAATGTTGCGGCACAGTTGATGTCTTTTTATACTTATTTATAAAGAAAAAAAATCAAAGTAAGGAGGGTTTGAATAGTGCCCAGGGATAAGCAAAATCCTGAAACATGCATGGATGATCTAAAACCTCTTCAGGCATGGTTCGGATGAGGGAACAAAGTTATAACGTGGTAGAAAGCTACAAAAAATGATAACACCCCTTCTTTAAAGTAACACCTATAACAACTAATAGAAATAATCAAAACCTGCAGATACAGAACGCTAAAAATAGTTGAATTCTGAAGTTTGTGGCTCACTTGTACTGGGCCTGGAAGTGCTCCTGGACAAAGCTGTGCTGGATTTTGGACGTGTGGACGGAGCAGTGGTCGGGGAGCTCCTTCTCGCCGTCACATATCTGTAAAATAAACACAAAAACATGCTACTCAATGTATCTATCTCCATGGAGACAAGCAGGCGAATATCTATACACACAAATCATCATGCATTTCTTCAGCACAGTGTTTCGAAACTCCACTTTTGGACTATCTGGGTACAGTTTGAGTTCTATTTTTATATTGTTCCATCATTTGACACCAGAAACAGAGACACAAAAACTTGTCTATACGGGATACGGTTATGGTTTAATTTTAAAAAGCTCCTTAAATTA
The DNA here is from genome assembly GCA_000787155.1 of Scartelaos histophorus. NCBI lineage: Eukaryota > Metazoa > Chordata > Actinopteri > Gobiiformes > Gobiidae > Scartelaos > Scartelaos histophorus. The sequence goes on from KN490307.1 coordinate 16,266, forward strand.
TTGTTGCCTTCCATTTCACAAAAAAGTTGTTGATTTTTTTTGGTAAGTGCTTCCTTTTAGCCTTATACATTTCTTGCGCAGTTTGGTACATCATAAAATCTTTCAGTTTAAGGAATTTGGCATGAATAAACAATTAGATTAGTATATATCACGATACAAAAGTCATTATTCGATATATCCTGATATATCCTGATGCTAAAACAATGGATGATATACTGCGATTTATCAATAATTTATTCTAATAATACAACTAACTGCACCAAAATTGTATGAAATAGATTTTATTACATTTTTTTTCTGACACCCTCCTCTTTATGAAGTCCTGTTTTGGTTTTCAAGAAGATCGAAGCAAAAGTCGAGATGAATCAACGTAAGGGGGAAAAAATGTGATTCTTTTTTTTATTTTTTTTTTTTTTTTTTTTTTCACCCCTAATTAGTAAATAGTTCATTTTTTTGAAGTTTCATCAGTTGTAGATTTTTTGTTATTTCAACGAATTTTTGCACAATATGTTAAATATGATAAAACCAGTGAGCAATAAAGATGTTGGAGATATTGTTGCTTTGTCTGGAATGTTCCAGAGTCCAGCATTGAACCTTTCTATCTCTATGGAGACCGAACCGGACCAAGATACAGGTCAGATCTGTGGAGAGGCGACCCCGCTCCCAGTCAGAATGTTGTTTTTCTAGGTATTTTTGAGCAATAAAACCACCTGTAATTGAATGTAAATGTAAAGTTACACAGTGCGGCTTTAAGTAATCACAAGTAAAAACGGAGCTGGGGGGCGGGGATAGGGGGTTGGTGAAAACAAAGCAAAGAGAGAGGTTGAAACAAAAGAAGACGCAACTCCAGGTAAGTTAGGGAAACAACTTTACAGCATTTGCATTTTTTAATCTTTTTCATAATGTTTAAATGAATTCAGGCTTCTCATCTTTTGATTTCAGGCTTTACTTTTATCAAATGTATCCAAAGCGCCTGAGGTTTTTCTCCACCCTCAGTATTGTAAGAGTGTCACCGCAGACAGTGCAGTGCGTGAGGATAGTTTATGACGCAGGACCCCTCGAGAATTCCCATCAGAAGTGTCATGGATTCCACAGCTATCTGAGGAGATAAGGTGGGAGGATTTCACACAGAACATACACCAGCTTATCTCACACGTGGAGGAATGTGACATGGACAAATGTGTCGTGCTGATGAGTTTAGACCCCCTTAAATCCTGGTGTAGTCCTGGATTAGACCTAGTTTTGGTAGACTTGGTTTAGTGCTGGCTAGACATATCGTAGTTCTAGTTTGGTTATGGTTTATTAAGACTTGGCTTAGTTCTGGTTTAG
>KN490308.1:0-13776 GCA_000787155.1 Scartelaos histophorus
GCTGAACAATGCAGTAGTGAATATCAATGAATATCAATGAATGATCATGTACAATAAAAATTACTGACCATATAATGCATCTTGTCACCCTAAATCCCTTCTATAAAGCCTTTATGTAATCCCAAAATTAGACGTAATATTTTGCCCAGATTGCACCACAGAGCACCTAAAATCCAAAAATTTCCCCCGGCCTACTGGTTGTTTGGTCCCACATGTTCAGTGATTTTTTTTCCATGTCAGACATGAGCCTGACTTGGGGAAAAAAAATCACTGAACATGTGGGCCTACTGGTTGTTTGGTCCCACATGTTCAGTTATTTTTTTTTCCAAGTCAGGCTCATGTCTGATAAGATAAGTGAGGAATAACACTGGAACACTGACAACTGTTCAAAATGAGCAAGTTCTATTTTCATATTCTTAGATGACAAAAATCAGGAACAGCGCCTTTTGATGTGTAATGGTTATTAAATATTATATTGTAGCTGTGCCTAGAAAGCTCCATAGTATGGCATTAAAATTATCGCATTATTTTCAATTACGCTGACCTTCTCCTGTGCATCCTCTGCTTCATCTTACCCTCTCCTTTTTGGTCTTCCTTTAGGCTCACTCCTCTCCAGCATTCTTTAGTTTGGGATTTTTTTTATCATCTTTAAACTATTTTACAAATGTATTATTACTTGTGTTTGTTTATCCTTATTCCAGAGTCTTCCAGTAGTTTATTAGTGAACCCATTGGAGCCCATAAACGCTGAGAAGTTGCAGGTGAAGATTGCTGACTTGGGCAATGCCTGCTGGGTGGTACGTGGCTTTCGTTGAGTTTTACAACAACTCTTTAATTAAAACCTGTATTGATTTCCTAGCATGCCTCACTGCTGTTTCTTGTTGTAGCATAAGCACTTTACAGAGGACATCCAGACGCGGCAGTATCGCTCTCTGGAGGTGTTGATAGGAGCCGGCTACAGCACACCGGCCGATATCTGGAGCACAGCCTGCATGGTGAGGGACTCGGAAATACTAGAGTTGTCACAACGCCATAACATTTCAAATCTGGCACTTACATTTTTCATCGATTTTATAAATTCATTTATTTTACACATAATCTTGGATGTTATTACAGAAACGATAATATTTTAAGGCCCTATATTTATGCAAAATTGACGTCTGTGCTTTTATCGTATAATGCCTCATCAAACTCTTACCTGTTCAAAAAGGGCCTGAGTTGTGTTTTATTACATTCACACATGTTTGAGTAGCTCTTTATTAGTCTGTTTATATCTCCAAAGCTCAAAATGGACTGTTCTACCTTGTGATGTCATGATGCAGTATTTTTACTTTTAGTTCAGCAGAAATGGGAAATTCCAGGGCTAAAATCATCTAAATGATTGTAGTGAAGTTTATTACCACATGACATAACAAGGTCAAAACCGAGTCTCATTTCTCTTTGCTCGCTTCCTTCTCCTTGATTCCTCTCGTTAATCCTCCATTTTTCAGTTGTCAGTCAAGTGTGTCAGATTAAGTGGCGGAATGAGTAAATTTAAGGGAGCCTTCATTAGCAGACACAAGAAAAAAGAATCAAACTTTATTGGTCTCAGTGAGAAGTTTAGATCCTTTCTCCTCTCTGTGTTTCCTCTTTGGGTGGGACTTCCTCGCCCATTTCCTGCAGAATCAAGGAGAGGAATCAAGGAGAAGGAAGCGAGGAAACAAATGAGAAGCGGCCTGTGTCTTTTGTTTGAGAGAAGAACTCAGCCCAAGTTTGCAGGGTTTGTGTGTTAAACACGTGTGAATGAAACACAACACAACTCTTTTTGAGGAAGATACTATAACAGGCAAAACATTTGCATAATATCAAGCCCTTTAACATGCACTCTGCCATTTGCTGGTGTTTGTGCAGCTTCTTCAACTTGTATTTGAATTGTATTGTATTTTCAGGCCTTTGAGTTGGCGACAGGAGATTACCTTTTTGAGCCGCATTCTGGTGAAGATTATTCCAGAGACGAAGGTGAGTGGGGCAGAAACGTGTGTAAAAGTGATTTATTTCCGTAATAAATCAAAAAGAAGTATAAAGGAAAACAATAATAAGTGTTATTATTCACTTTTTATTCCATGAAATTCAGCTTATTGAGATAAAATTAGAGGTTGAAAAATTGCCTTAGCAATAAACATTTCTAGCATTAAAAGCATTTTGAAGTGTGAAATTTAGCTTTCGGAACTATAATTGATAGAATGATTTATGCTGCCGACGCAAAAGTAGATTCAGATTCAGAAAACTTCCCAGAGGGCAATTCATTTGCAGCATTCTCAGAGCAGTTCTCACTTCTCACATACATACAAACACACACAGTGTGTCAGTCCATTACAGTCCTCAAGTGCAACTCAAAGCACAATATAAGAACAATATACATAATATACTACAAAACTTCAAAAAACGCTACCCTTAGAATTTAACAATTTAATAGCTGAGTTCACAAAAAAATTTGTTTTCCGTACCGGAGCATAAAACCGATGCCCTGAAGGCATCATGATAAAGTTAGGAGCTAGAGGATGGAGGGGCTGAGCCAGGAGACACTTGGCTTTGCTCAGCACTTGCTCCTCCCACAGAGAATGCAGCTCCCTCTGTTTAACCCCTGTAATTTTTGAGCAGGTTTTAACAATGGTCTGCAGTTTGTTCATGTCCTTTAAGGACAGGGACTGAAACCAGCAAATGAAAGAAAACGTGAGCAGACTCGCGATAAAAGAACAATAAAAGTTGTTCATATTTCTGTTTACATTAAAAGAGTTCAGTTTTCTCAACAGGTACATTCTTTGCTGCCCTTGTTTAACAAAACTTTCAGTGTTTAGATCAAACTTCAATTTGTTGTCTATCACGGTGCCTAAGTACTTGTAATTATTGACAATTTCAACAACATCTCCTTGTATGACACTAACACTATGGGAAGGCGCACGTCTAAAATCAATCACCATATCCATAGTTTCGGCAACATTCAAATCCAGGTAGTTATCCTCACACCACTGGACAAACTGCCCCAGCGCAGGGCCATGGTTTATCTCAGATCCTGCAAGTAGCGACACCAGGACCGTGTCATCCGAAAATTTAATGAGGAATCTATTTTCCTCTGAGGATCTGCAGCTGTCCGTGTACAGAATAAAAAGGGGAGGCGACAGTACACAACCCTGAGGAGATCCAGTGTTAGAGATGGATGGAGGAGACATTTCTCCATTTACAAGGACACGCTTGACCCTGTCAGTGAGAAAGTTTTTAAAATCAGTAAAAGAAGCTGATCTGGTAAACTAAAATCTGCAGCCAGTCTTTGAAACAGGACAAGGGGCTGCGTTTTTTTAAAAGCAGAGGAAAAGTCTGCAAATAAAAGTCTCACATGGGCTCCAGTGTTTTCAAGGTGCTTATAAACAGTGTTCTATAAAAAAAGCTTTGCGTCCTCCACTCCTTTCTTAGGCTGATATGCAAATTGCAGTAGATCCAATTTTCCTTCAATTAAAAACAAAATATGAGTCTTTAAGATCAGTTCAAAACACTTCACAACACTTCATGTGAGTGCCACCGGCCTGAACTCACTCAACTCCTTTGATTTATTTGATTTGGGGAGAGGTATCACTGTTGATGTTTTCCACTTAGTAGGAATTTGACAATGATCGACGCACATTTGAAACAGTCTGCCCACAGATGGCATCAGGACCCCTGGCCTGGTCTTTACGTTCTTAAATAAAGCAGTGACCCGATTCTGTAAAATCATAATTTCATTTGAGAGTTTAAGACAATTCCTACAATCAGACACATTTTTCAAGACATCCTCCCTTTCAAAATGAGAGAAAAAAGTATTAAAAGCACTTGGCAACTCCCCATCAGACACATCCTTTACCGTTAGAGGTTTCCTGACCTCTTTTTTGGTGGCCACAGGAGGCCATGTTCTTAATACCTCGCCAGGCCACTTTAAGAGCCCCACTGCTGTACTGGGCTTCCACTTTGTCCTTGTATTTAAGTCTGGCCTTTCTTAGCTCCCCTTTCACTTCCCTAGAAATTGTCTTTTTGTCCAATTGGTTCCCAGTGCAATAGATCACTTTCTTTTTATTTATGATTTAAGATCTTTAGTTATCCACGGTTTGTTATTTGGATAGATCACCACATTTTTAGTTGGTAAGATTGAGTCAACACAAAAAGCGATGTAAGAAGAGATCGATTCACATACGTCATTAAGATCATCTGATGCATCAAAGAAACAGTCCCAATCAGTACATTCAAAGGAGGCCTGAAGTGTGGAAATGGGTTCCTCTGACCAACACTTCCGTTTTTTCCTTACGCGTCAGGCGCCTGAACACAGGGATATACCGTGGGATCAGATATACACAGCTGTGGTAGGAGGATCCCAGAGAAGGAAGTGGCAGAGACTTACACCCCACTCACTGTACCGTACCACAAGTCAAGGGTCGTATTCCTCTGTGTTGTGGTACAAGTAACGTCCTGTTTGTACATCTTAAAAGTTTCGTTCAGACGACAGTGATTGAAGTACCCTAGAATAAATTTGAGGTGTCGGGGCAGATTGTGTTGAGCCGGTGAGTGACGTCACCAATCAGCTGTGCAGCAGCTGCAGCGTCCGCCCAGGGATGCATGTAAACAATTGTAAAAAAAACAGCTGTTGGAACTCCAGTACCAAACTAATAATATTATAATGAATAAAACATAAATGACACAATACAGGGCAATAATGAAACTTTAGTATCTGTAATGAGGTGATATGTTAGTTATTCCAGATTCAGTTCAGCTGGACAAGCCTAAAAGTACTGCTTTGTAAAAGTGGCTGTAATTATTTAAAGCTCTTCTGTTCTTGTTTTTAGATCACATCGCTCTGATCATCGAGCTGCTGGGTAAAGTCCCTCGAAAACTCATCACGACGGGGAAATACACGAAGGAATTCTTCACTAAAAAAGGTGAATATTGAGAGCAGCTGTGAGCTTCAATATCACCTCTGCCTCTTTGAGGCAGGGACCTGGAGCTCAAACATCCTATTTTAGGCCCAGCATCTGAATGTACTGAGGGAGACCATCTGCTCAGAGTCAGACACAACCTACACACAGATCTGAGCGGGACAAGTACAGGTGCAGGGGGGTTTACTGTTGTAGAGCAAGTGTAGAAAAATGAACAACATATTGAAAATCATTGTTCAAATTTGAATATGGTTTAAATAAGGTTTAACTCTTGGGCACCACTTTAAAATAATCACACTTGTGGTCCTTCATCACAAAAATGTGTACTGGAAAAACAAACTCACACAAACTCCCAAACAAACACATTCAGTGCTCTCTGGGACTTCTCTGGAACACACCCATATCATTTTAACTTTAAATATCTGTTTGTCCTTGAGTGTCGACTGATATGTACAAATGTCTTTCTCTTGATCTAAATTTGTAATGGAAAATATATATATTAAAAAAAAAAAAGGGTTGTAAGGGTGTAAGGGTTTTCAACACCCAAGAATGAAAAATAAATTCATCCATCCATTTTCTCTCGCTTAATCAAACAAACTGGCCCATTTTTATGCTATTTGGTGCATTATAGACTAAGTTAGGCCAAAATGAAAAGTTGTGATGTTGAACTGTACCTAGGGGTGTAGGAGGGTTAAACAAAAGTTACATCACACACATCTGATTTAAGCTCTGAACACTATTCCAGTTTATACTGTCTTTTCACTGTCCACAGATATATACACGGATACAGATATACAATATTATTTCTGTTTTACATCTCCTCCCCCTATTCTATACTAAGGAAGTTGAGCATATGTTTACCTGTTGCTATGACAGAGCAGGAGAGGACTTTCAGAATGATGAAAACTTAGGACCATTGCCATAGAAATGAATATTGGGCAGCACAAAAGAGCTTGTTAATGCTTTTGTTTTTGCACTAGAATGATTTGTTTTCTGTGTAATCATATCCCAGACTGTTCTATGGTGATCAGAAGATGAAAAAACATGATATGTATTAGCTCTGTTGTCACACATTTGGCTTGTGTTTTTAGGTGATCTGCGACACATCACGAAGCTGAAGCCATGGGGTCTGAGCGACGTCCTGGTGGAGAAGTACGAGTGGTGCAAAGAGGAGGCTCAGTCCTTCAGCAGCTTCCTCCTGCCCATGTTAGACCTGGTACCAGAGAAGAGAGCCAGTGCTGCCCAGTGCCTGTGCCACCCCTGGCTCTGCTCCTAACGCCCACCCACCTCTCAAACAGGAAGAAAACAAGACTATGAAACACACCTGGAGCGCCTCACACCTGCATCAAGACGTAAATGAGAAAAATGCACAAGTCATCAACATGTAGAAAGGTTTTGTTATTTTGCATTTTGGGCATTGTGTTTTGAAAACACCTGGACTGCCTATTTAAATCTGTAACTCACTCTCACAAACCCTCGGCACATCGGTAATATTCACATGCATTTTCAGGTTTTCACAACCCAGTGAGGCTAGTTTCACCCCAGTGCAGCGAGTCAGAACGCTGTGTCCGTGTCGAGGAGAAATAAAAATACTTGTTACAAAGTGCGACCGCTTTTTGTATGCAAACTTGACCTGTCACATTAACAGTATAGACAATAAACTATAATAATGTATGCCACTGACACAGATTTCACTCAAAAAACAAAAAGTGCAAACTGCACTAAATAAACGGCAGAATGTAACACTTTAGATGACGAGATACTAACTAACTACTACTCATTTGAGATACAATTTCCACAAGACGAGACATGAGACTGGATCTACCAGAACAAGACTGGATGAGATTTTGACATTTTATTTGCTATAAATAAATTCTGTAACCCAGCTCCCAATTATACTCCCACAGTTTTTGATTTTACTTACAAATTTTTCACTGTAGCACTGCTTTTTGTGACTACAACGACTACAACGCCTAATGTAAATACATGAGGAAAAAATCTCAAGATTCTTTTCCTCATGTGCACGATCTTGTGGCAATTTTGTCTGACGAGATCTTGTCTCATCCCTAATACTGAGTCAGAGAAGTTCAGAATTCAGCCCTCTACAGTTCAAATCTAATACCCACTAGTAACCACTGGAAATACTCCCAATTGTTATTTTTCCATCATACATAATTGTTAGGTATCGTGACAGACCTAATCTAAACTCTGGTTTGGTTTTAACAAAACATTCCAGGAAAAAAAGTTGAAATGCATCTGGACTGCCCCATATCTGCTCATGTAGACGTGGATAGTAACAAATGCATAACACATCATAGATTGACCTATTTGATATTTTCGTTCTAAATTTGCGCTCTCTACATAACACGCATCTCTTTTGCAATTTTAAACCAGGAAACAAGTAGGATGGACAAACACACAAGTCATAAGCTGACCGCAGTCTTAAAGGTGAACAATGTGAGCAATGTTCACTTTTGTCTCCATGGAGTTTATGATTATGGAGTTATTGCTTTGCCTGAAATGTTCCACAGAATGTCATTAAACTAATCAATTTCCATGGACAAGTACTTTCTGCTCCTGGGTTAAGTTATGGAGAGCCCAGCCCGCTCACAGAACAATGCATGTTTCTCAAGGTATATTTAAGCCTTAAAGACACCTGTAATTCTTTAAATACCCGATATGTAATGCTATACTGTGGAACATCCCAGGCAATCAAAACCTCTCCATGGAAACAAGCAGGTGGCAGTGCACCTTAAGCCTATTCTAGCACTTATCACCCCTGTGCACTATGTGACAAGCTCTTATTTGGTGGGGTCTTACACTTAAGACTTAGATTCATCAGAACTGATTTGCAGTAAAGAAAATGCTGTTACTTGGTCAAACCTGATTAATAAGCTGTTCAACACATGAAGCTGTGGTAGATTTTTTTAATCAGACGCCCTCCCAGTCTCCTTCAGTCACATTATTAAGACTGGACATGGGAATCAAGCTGAGCTTATTTTGTAGTATCTGGTTTGTTGGGACTTCTTACAGAAAGAATAATGTTCTCATCTCTCTTGGGGAAAGTTAAGTGCTGGAAATTTGTTCATAATCGGCCATTTCAAATATTGTTAACACTTCAGTCTTCAAGACGCCACAGAGAAAAGTGTATTCTTGGTCATTTTGTTGCCGTTAAAGAGGGGGTATTATGCTAAATTTACTTTTTGGAGCTTCCTACCATGTAATAATGGTCCCTCATCAAAAACATGCTTGAAAAGGTTTTAGAGTCATCCATGCATGTTTGAGTAATTTAGCTATCTCTCCCGGGTGCTTTTGGAACTCTCCTTACGGTTAGCGACACTACAACTTCACAAACCTGATGCGATTCATTAACAGGATGCACGCTGATTGTAATGACACTCTGAAGGGGGAGGGACTTGGCACGGGAAGCAAAAGGAGAGGAGATTGTGAAACTTACCAAACATGTTAATAGGTTTTTTGCAAATACAGATTTTTTTATTTAAATGATTTAGCAATAATACCCCGTCTTTAAAAAAAAACAAAACGTGGCTGCTACTTCTCAAAGTGCATTTTGCTGTAAAGTGCTTCGGCTCAAACATTAGAAGAAGCATGACTGATCCAAGTATTTCTCCACAGATACATTTGAATATTAAACCTTTGTACATTTGTAAAGTGGAATAAGGTGCCATAGTTTTCACACAAAAGCTGCATTTGAGCCGAATAACTAAAGGATTTGTTTTTATTATTGGTCATTTTATTTGGTACAGTTTGTCTAAATGGAAATGTTTTAGCAGTGTAACTTTTCTGGACTAGGGTCAGTCACCTGCTTGTCTCCATGGTGATGTTGCTTGGCGTTGAATGTTCATCAGTATAACTTTATACTCAGACATGCAGGTGACACCACTGGGCCAGGGCTTAGCTCAGATTTATCAAGGTGTAAGTGTTTTTATGTTTAATAAAACCTAGAATTGAGTAGATAAATGTAATAATGCCACACTTAGAAACATTCAGAGCAAAGCAGTCATATCGCCAAGGAGATAAGCGGGTGGCCATCCTTCCACCAGGGAAGTTACATCAACAGGGACAAAAATCAGGACTAAATACCCACGACTTAAACTAGGGTCTGAACAAAGGTCTAAACCAGGGACTAAACAAAGGACTAAACAAAGACTAAACTCCATATCACCTGGACTAAACAGGATCTTCAGTTTTAGATGTTTGGGACTAAAGAGTGTCTGGTCCAAACTAGACAGCTGAACCTAATAAAATGACCTGTGTTTTGAAAATCTCTCCTCATAATTGGCAAACTCCATATGTTCAAGTTAATTTTTCCAAAACTCTTCATTATAATTTGTGGGTTTGTTTGTCTTTTTGTCTCTCAAACCAAAGAGGTGGCTCCTCCTTCGCAGGTAAAGGTGAATGCTGCGCTTGTTTAGTTCTTATTTAGTATTTTTAATAGTTCTTTGAGGGGGAAAATTGTAAAAGACTGTTAAAAAAAAAAAGTGTTTTTCTTACATAATTCCATATCTGTTCCTGTGTGTCTTTCCATTGAACTTTCTGTATAGGCAATAATAATAAACATTTTTCAAAACTAACTTACCAGTGTTATGTTTTCTTTGGGTGATTGGTTTTCCTGAAGTCCCTGAATTGTGTCATGAATAGGGTCCAAAATCGCGTACTGAATGATGCAAAAAAAATAGCAAAGAAGCTGGATACTCTTGTGAGCAGCTATCAATACTAAAGTCCCATTGACAGGACAGAGCAGAACCTTATGAATGATGAAGCATAAGACTAGTACATAGACTAGTACACACCCATGGACACTATGGAAGCTACTGCACCACTGAGGATTACACACATACATGACCAGCGGAATAGAAAAGAAAGTTCTACCATTTAAATTGGAAAATCACGCTCTGTTGTCAAGTGTTTTTATTATCATTGTATCAAAATCACTATTGAGCTTCGAGTCTATTCCAAAGTATCAACATTAAGTTTGAAATTTTAGTATCATGACAGCACTAGTGATTAATAACTTTTAGGTTTTATTTCCCAGCAGCCCCTTGGTTTCTCCTCATCCCTTTCACTCTCCTCAGTCTCTTTTTGTCTCCTTCATTCTCGTCAGCCTCTTATCGTCTCCTTCACTCTCGTCAGCCTCTTATCGTCTCCTTCACTCTCCTCACCCTCTTATCATCTCATTCACTCTTCTTATCCTCCCATTGTCCTGACCTCTTCTCCTCCACCACCTCCAGTGTCCAGGCCTCAGGGTGAAGACACCTTCTAAACTTCACCTAACCGACCACACCCTTCACACCAAAGCATGTTATACCTTCTCTCTTTGTGTCTGAATATGGATCAGGTGGAGGACATTAACAGAAAAGTTACATAGTGCCACTTTAAATGGAAGGTTAAAATTGTTCTAAGAATTGATCATGTAGTCAAAATCGCCCATTCAACTCAATGATCAAACAATCATTACATGAAATTGACTATAGACTGCTGCTTTAAAATAAAATCATGTAAAAAATAAAAATATCAGTTCATAGTCAAAACTGATCAGGAAACAAACAAACACTCACATGATTCCAAACAAAAAGGTAAAATCACACTTTGGATCATTCTCCATGAAGATATGTTTTATTCCTTTCTGTAGAAGATTATAGTTAATATTGGCTATAATACATCTCCATGGAAACAAACAGGAGGCGCACCTGAAGGTTTCATAAGAGACAAGTCTGTGGAGATGCACACTGAAATAAAAAGTATCGAAGTGAAGAAAATCTGATTTTATTTTAGCTTATTTGTTTGCTAAAAAAAAATAAAAATAAAAATAAAAAAGTCACTCTTTACACTTGATACAGTCTAGTCTACAACAATGTTTTGGAAATAGAACAGGTGGTTGAAGTGATGATGCAGACTTGCTTACAGATTCACTGTGTATTTCCAGGTGAAAGTTCAAACTCCTCCACTTTGTCCCTCCTGAGGATCTATTCATTATCTGAAATCAAGAGACACACAACACACTCAGGTTTGTGTTTGTACAGGTCAGTCCTATAACTCTCATCACACACATGCTTAGAGCCCTACACGCCACAAGGGGGACCCAAAGATCACTCTCAGAATAGTTTGGAACCTGCCCTGGTTGGTCGAGATAAGTCAGTTACTGTTATAGACGTTTGCCAGTGTAGACTTGATTATTATTGTGATGCAGTAATCGAGTGTAGTTGAAAAATACATTTTTTTTTGGTGATTTGTTTTAAAATTATTATTATTAATTGTCTAGTTGAAAGAATTCAAATTTCTTTTGTTCTTCATTCTAGGAATGAAGAACAAATTAATTATCTCTGCAAATCTGGGGCTATACACATGTAACAACACTAGTAAAGGAATATTTGAAAGCTCCTCTATTACGCAAAATTGACTCTTGTCAAAAGTGAGCTTTTAGCCATGTTTAATGCTGTCATCTCAAAAACATGCCCGGAATTGTGTTTCGTTTTTTTTTTTTTCATTCACATATGCTTAACATGCTCTGTTCCAACTTGAGTCTTTCCAAACCACAGTCACATGTTCTCTGAGCTCTGTCCAATCAGAGCAGGTGATACTGAGCTGTGATGTGATTGTGTTTGAGTGTTTGAAAAGGATCAGAGATGACGTGAGACAGATGTGGATCAGGACAGTTAAGACTTGTGTTGTTCACAGTGAAAGTGACTAATACAATGAAATGACTAGAATTATACTCAGGTACAAGTACAGGTCTAAAATCTCTCTTCTCCAAAAAGTGCAATACCTCCTGCTGATAAGTGACACATTGTTCCTCACCTTTGCCCTCGACCTGGAAGTCCTCAGGCAGCAGCTTGTCCTGGCGGCTGCCCAGGCTGAAGGCAAGAAAGGAGAGGATCAGAGAGTCCATGATGGAGATGATGGCGAGGATGTACGCCCAGCGCACCGTGCAGTTCCCCAGGGTGTATTTATCTGTGCGCTGCCCACACATCCGCTTCACCTCCTCCGAGTCCCAACCGTCAGGGTAGATCATACAGCCAATCACCATGCACGTACCTGGAGGTGAGGGGGGAGGTGAGGAGAAGCAGGAGGAGGAGAAGAGGAGGTGGAGGATGTGGGACAGGAGGAGGTGAGGGGGTAGGTAGATTAGGGGTCTGTTTCTAAGCTCAGAAGAAGCTTTAAACATCCTGTTTCCTTCTGCCCAGGCTCCAAAGTCATGTCAGGTGACACTGAAACTGAAGAAGCAAACTCACTTTCTCTATGAATAAATCATAACGAGCCCGTTAAACACTTGAGACCTTTTGGAAGGACTAAGAACAACAAATGCTTTTAAGAACAGAACAGGTGCCTTTCAGAGGCCACATGTTTGGCACACGGGTTAGGTTATGTGTCATTTTACGCACTATGAATATGTATAAAACACGTCATGGACATCAGTGGTGTGTAAAAGCAGGTGTAGGTCTGTGCTGTTTTTGGCAGGAGGTGTGTACAGGTGCGGACAGGTGTGTGCGCGTCTCACTGGAGGCCAGTTGCATCCACGCGCAGATCTTGTACACACTTCCCGCGTTGCAGAAGAAGAAGAGACTGAAGCACACGATGCTGCCCACCACCAGCAGCATGGAGATGCCCACGAAGAACATGGCGGTCTTAAATGCGCCGGACGGAATGGAGCCGAAGTCCAGCGCGCTCCCTTTGCACGTGAGCTCCGAGGTGAGCGCGTTCCCGATGCAGTAGTGGAAAAGGCCGAAGTACCCGGCCTGAGGCGTGTTCACGCTGTCCCCGATCCAGTACGGCTGAATGAACACCACCACCGTGATCACGGCGAACGTGATGGTGAACACTGTCCACAGCACGCCCACGGCACGCGCGTTACGCACGTAGTTGGTGTGGTAGATTTTGGCCGCCTCCTGAGCCGGGAGCATGGCTCTGGTTCTCCGGATTTAGACCTATTCTGAAAAGTTTCACAAGTTCAAAGTATCAAGAAAAGTTTTTGCAAAATTAGGCCATAAACCCAGCGCCCTTTACGCACAGATGGTTCCGGTGGAGCTGTCCAGAGTTTTCATCCCCTTAGTCCCTCCGTGCGTCCTCTTTGTGCCTCGTTCTCCAGGGAGACACGGACTCTGCGCTTAGACTCTGAATGATTCATGGTCATCAGATCCTCCAGTGAAAGCTCCTCCAGAGAACAGCTGCTCTACGTTTTCACTCGTGGTGCAGATCACTTTCCCCTGTGCCGAAGTATCAAACAACACTGACATGATTCCGTTTTGTTTGATTTTATAGAGACCTCTCACATGACACATGACATATAAGATATAAAGATATGTCATCTCAAGTATCCAAACTGTGCTCCCTGAAAAGTGAGCCGACTTCAAAATAATATTAGGCCATTACTCAAGGATTTATTCGTTTTATCTTCCCTGAATACTGAGTCTTCTTAAACTTTAACTTAAAACTCAACACTAGATGGCGTCATTAAGTCAGACTTGCTTATTGTCATTTCTTCGAATATGTCTCACTTACACTTGGACTGCTCTCTCTACACTTGCTGTGCTAATCATTTCACTTCAAATGCATTTTATGTCATACTGGCAGACTGAGGTTGTTCATAAAACACACAAAACTCTTGCTCTTCTCCTGTCTGCTCCTGTTTGCTCCTGTCTTTTAATTTTCATACATGTGAGCAGTGTGTTACTTACACACTCCCCTTTCTGAACAGATTTGCTCCATGTTGAACTCCAGTGTGTGGAATCCATTTCTTGGGCCTTGCTCCAGTCTCCATCATAGGAAGTGCTCCCTGTGACCGAACGACTGAACACTGTGGACACTGTGGACAGTGTGGA
>JACN01091278.1:0-21242 GCA_000787155.1 Scartelaos histophorus
ATATATATATATTTTCTAGATAATTCCAGGAAACAATGTGGTTATAAATAGTCAGTTCATGTATTATCTTATTAATTATTTGTAAATTTGTAAATACACAAATATGAACTTGCATAACTGAATACCATTTCTGGGAAATGGATGAGGAAAAAGGATGTCCTGTTCATCTTGCACCGTCCATGATGTGGTCCTGAAAATAAAGCATATAGACCAGAGGAAATGACAATGTAACACTTCAGTGCTTCTTTATAGCCTTGTTTGTGTGGTTATTTTCTAGATGTGGCTGAAGCGGATGCAGATTCTGATTGCCGCAGCTTGGCCATACAGAGCCTGGTTCTGTTGGATAAGGGCCTCAAAAAACAGCTGCTAGATCCACAAGCTCTGAGTCTTGAGTCATAACTAATTTGGACTCTGCACTGAGGATTAGCTTATAGTTTGAATATGTTTTCATTGGAACTATTTACTGACAGAAATGTATGATTCCAGACACAGTAGGATGTTCTATTATTTCCAGGTTCTGTGGATTTTTCATAAACGGCCACAAAAAATGTTTTTCTATCGGTTACAATAAACTACAACATATTGTACTGTGCATATTGTACACAACTGAAAACCATCACATATAGTAAATAAAATCAATTATTCTTTTTAAAACATTTGCCTACTGTATTTTATAATCTTTAGTGTTAAAACGTCACAACAGGAAAATCCTTCAGTTGGTTCTTATTTGAGCAATGAGCAGCATTCAAATAATTAATGTGAAAGGACTTTGATTGCATGCACTGGATAGAAGATGACTGAACTGAAACCATGGACTGTTTTTAAAAGTTTTTATAAGACTATATTTACAATCTATGTCTGAAACGAACACTTCTCGGAATGACTCGTTGTTTTCCGGAACTCCGCCCAGAAACCCCGGTGTTGTCAGGGGCAACAAGGAAAGACGCTCTGCTCATAGCTAGCGCTAGAGCTGAGGTTTGTATCACTCGATTGAAACTGAAATGCTCAATATTTATGAAGATTCAATAACAAAACGAACACAGAACGAACTAAGCAAAACATAATTTTACCACAGCCATAAAAAGCAGTACACGTTGCTATTTTACGAGCTTAGCAAGCTAGGCTATCGTATCGGCTAACGGGCTAACTTCTTTACCAAGCGCATGTAGCACTCACTACAATTATATATCGTTAAATGTACAATTCAAGTAACATACAAATACTTAATAAGAATTTTGTTGCACTAGATGAAAGAAATACAGTGCACCCGTATACATTTTACATTGTCAACTGTCAACATTTTAAGATTGATCCCTTGATTTGACTTTTATTTATATGTTAATGCAAACTTTTCTCTTTTCATATTTCTAAAGCTTCATTTTTTTGAAGCGCCATTGGGGACATGGCAGTGTATTTTGACCACCCAATTGATGCCCCAGAGAGCAGTGGTGCGCCCATACAACTGACCTGGCACCCGGTCACACCGATTCTGGCTGTGGCATCAAATAGCCCCAGCTCTGGAGGCACTGTTGATATTTACATGCAACAGGTAACTATTACACTATCCTCTTTTGATTTGTATTTATTTATTTATTTAAAACATATATTATGTATAAACAAAGTTGGCTCATAATGTCTCATGTCTTATTTATAGGGTGACTTTGTGGAGAAATGTCATTTAGAAAGGTCTCACCGACCCACTGTGGTGCGTTGGCATCCTACAAAGCCAGTGCTTGCTGTTGGCTGGGAAAATGGAGAAGTTATTTTGCTGGCCTACCCCTCTGGAGATCACACAGTCCTGCTCAGCACACATTTGGTCTCCTGCATTCTGCTCGAATGGAGTGGTCTTGGAAGCCGCTTAGTAACAGGTGACCAGGTAAGGACTTCATTTGAATCTCACAAGTCAAGGTTATACATTTGTTTTAGTCATTTTAATACTTAACTCTGTATTGTACATCTAATTGGTGGTCTTTTGAAATTAAGAATGGCCTTCTTGTGATATGGAATATTGATGTAAAGGGAAGACTGCAAGGAAATCATCTAACTAAGCATGAATACAAAATACCCTTATCGAGCTGTATATTTAAACCAGCAACACCTGGCGAGTAAGTTAAGCTATGCACAGACTTGCATCACTAAGTTGTAATTATAATTTTATGAAAATGATAAAAACATTTTAAAAACATGACTCTGGTTTAAGCGATGTGGCAATGCTTGCCCATGCATCTGTACGTGGGGATTCAAATGCTTTGGACAAGTTTGGCTGGAATAAGGCACCTCTCAAGATAGGCCCACAAGAAGAGCTCACATTTTATGTGAGCACCACATGTGGTAAGTCTGAATATTTGTCATTATTATTGGTTTAATTCAATATCATTACCTAAAATTACTTCCTAAACATATTTCTCTTTTAAAAATGTCTGTGTTTTATGGAAACAGGTACAGTCTATGTAGTGGATGAGCATGGTAAATCAAGTGAACTTCTGAGTGTGGATGGGGCTATTAAACAGCTGTACTACTTTGACAAAAGAGACGTCCTTGCTGTGATCACAGAAACTCTGGTACTCTCACAATACTCATTAGGACCCCCAGGAGGAGCCCAAGAGTTCATGAAGGTATTTTACTTGTGTTTTTTTTACTGGAATCCATATGCATAACTATTTTTATACTGTACACAACTATGTTTTCAAATTTTCATTGGCATATTCTCTGACATCTTCTTATTTACGATAATAGGTCAAATTGAGCAGCAAGTTTATGCTGATTAACTACATTGCTTGGACTGACAATGGCCTCCTCATTACAACATCAGGGGATCAGACCATTAGGTAAGTACAGACCTGCCTACAGACTTTAAGCTTGTCCTAGAAATGATCTTGTGAATTCCTTCATAGGCTGTGGGACCTTGAACGAGATGACAACTATGTTTTGTCTCTTGAGGAGGCTGTAGGCTTTGAGAGAGATGAAATTGTCAACTGCGTTGCTTATTGTTCAGGGAAAGGTACAAGAATTATGCATAAGAAGTTTTCTTTTTACATGTTTTTCTCTACATCCTTGAGATCATATTTCCTATTTGTTATATTTTACAGAAATACTGGCTGCAGGTACCAGCTGTGGTCGCATAGCAATGTGGAAAATGGTGTTTCAGTCAGGCAGCACCAAAACAGACAGTAAAATGCAATGGAAGTTACAAGCTCCTACTGAAATACAGGGCAATGTCACACAACTAGAGGTAATCTCTGAAAAATATTAATGCATTTTATGTTTTATATTTTATATTTATTATGTCTATTTTTTTTTAGTGGAATTCCAACTTAAATCTTTTAGCTGCTAACAATTCATATACTGCCCTGATCCTGTCTGAGCACGTTATGTCAGCCCACTTCAGCCAACAGGTGGCAGCAGTCCAGGTTTCACCGACTCAACTCAGTGTCTCTCAGTTCAGTCCAGAGGTGCACCTGGCTCTACAGTCGGACTCACATATCAAGGGTGTCTGTGGTACAAAGGTAAATTCACTCCATTATTTTTCAATATTTTTTATTATTATCTTCGAAAGAACCATTTTTGTAATCTATCCAATGAAATAGGAGTCACTGATAGTCTGGAGTGGCAAGCAGATTACTGTTTATGAAATTTCAGAAACAGCCTTACACACTTCTGGTAATTTAAAAAAAATCAGTAATTCTTCAGTTATTTGAAAACACTGGCTAATTTGTATTTATTTTATTCTATAATTAGGGTCATTTACTTGTGACTCCCATGTAGTAGCCGTACATGGAGAGAATCTATACACTGTGGAACCCAATAGAGTCCAGATCCGTACACCCCAGGTTAGTATTGATGACTCTAACTCCAACTCATGATGATGATGGCTATTCTAACATTTTTTTTCTTCTTCTAGGGCACAGTTAAGCAATTACTAACATTTTCCAAAACCGAAGGAAACCCTGTGCTGCTCAGTGTGTGCCAATCATATCTAGTAGTTGGCACAGACACTGCTCATATAAGAGTATTTGATCTGTCCCGGAGGTAAGGGTGCATTTTATAGTTTTGACTGCATATTGTTTTCACAAATCAAATGTTTATTTTAATAGAGATGCCAAAGCTCATTCAGCTGCCAAGAACCTGGCTGAGTTTATTCCCAATCTCGGGAGCTTGAGGTCAGTCAAGTGTAACGCAAATGGCAGCCAAGTCAGCATCCTCATTACACAGGTTAGTGGCTGTATATTAAAATGTCCAAAATAAACCCAAATAATTGAAGACAACCTACTTTATCTACCTACTTTGTCTGTCCAGGTCAATGGAAAGCCAGAGCACAAAGTGTACTTTTACGATGTTGAGATGGACACCATTACATACTTTAACTTCTTTAGTGGAAGACCCTCTAGTGGTATCACACCATTTGAAGAAGGTGACAGGTAATTATTCATCAAAGTAATATTTTTGTTTTTCTATTTTGCATGTATCATATGTAATTCAATTTAATCTGCATTCCCATTGTCTTTCAGGCAGCAGTTAGAAGGGACAGAGCTTAGTGGCCGCTGTCCCATTTCTCACTTCTGGGATGAGAGTGAGCCTCGTCTTTTTGTTTGTGAGACTGTGCCGGTCAGCGCTGAGAGTTCATCACCTGTTCCTGTGGATGGGGTAATGATGGCCAACATTACAAGTGCCCTGTGCAAATCTGGCTCAAATCTAAGAGAGACGATTGGTTTTGTTTCAGGCTGATGTTTCCGTGGTGACACTGTTCTGCACTCAGGAACATGGTCTTCTATTGCATGACTGCTACCTCAAACCAGCTGGTCTGCAGTCTCTCCTTGCGATGGATGTGCCCTACTATTACTTCATCTGCAAGGTGAGAGCTGTGAGCTTCTCTGTAGATTGTTAATAATGCAGGTTATATGTAGTGCTTTCTTGTAATTTTATTTGTATCATTTATTTTGTCTGCAACTCTTTATCTGGCTCAATACAACCCAGCTGTTTTATCGGAGGCATAATGTATTTCTTCCAGAAGTAAGTCAAAGTCAGTCGTGTCAGCTGAGAGAGCCTGCTTTACACAATAATACTATGTGTCCCCACTACCAGACAGATCTATTCCCATATTTGTTTGTGTCATTTTGTCTTCTGGATTGGATTCTACGACATCCAATGAAACTGTTCAGTAGCACATGTGAATCTTGACAGTTGTCTCTCACACAATTTCTTCTATTAATCTGAATCTTGTTTTCAGCCTGGGGAGCGTGATCCAACATGCCAGTCTGAAGCGATATCTCCACACCTTCACCTGTCTCCCAAAAGTCCCATTGCTCCAAAGATGGTGTCAAGACGAGCACTTCGAGACTTTGTGGGGCTGGAGAACTGTGAGAAAACCACCCGAGATGCCATGTTAAATTTCAGCTTTTACTTGACCATTGGGGATATGGATGAGGCCTTTAAGTCTATCAAACTAATAAAAAGGTAAGCACTTCTCACCTTTTCCATGATTAATGACACTATACATTCATATTTTAGTATGACTTCATAGGAGTCTGTACACTTTAGTAGGATGGCAAATTCAGTTAAATCCTCATGTATGTTCACAGCTCATATTTTAAGCCTGGAGGTTAAGTTTGATTTAACAAACCACCATCACCTTGTCATTGTACTTTTAATAATTACTTTACAAGTCAGACCCCTATTAGCTGAAGTAAATAAAATAGACCCCAGTAAATAAACATAGGAGGTAATGGTTCTTTCTGTCCACTACTGATGTGAGTACAGTATGGCCATGTTTAAACGGGATACGCTTTTCTAAACATTTAAACAGTAGTACATAAAATAGTCTTGTCAGTATTGTCTTAAAGCAGTTCACTTCCCATTCCTATGCTCAGGTCACAAGGTCTGATGTACTTTGAGCTTTAGCATTTCCAGCAAGAACACAAACAAATAGGAAAGTTGGCCGGATATTCTCTGGCAGACTTTAATAGGTCTGATGACAGCTTTACCGCCATCCTCATTCATGGCTATTTTTGTTGCTGTTTCTGTTTCAGCATTGTGCCTGATTCCCTTAAATCCCTCCCAAAGGAATTTTGATTTCCTGATGTAGTATCTGCAGGGATAAGTCTCAATCATGTAGTTATTTTAGTTTCGATGTTATAGTAAAGTCACCATTTTATAGACCCAAATGTATTTATTCTCAACTCCTCATAAGTCAAGTCTGAGTTGAGTTGTCCGATCTTTCTAAACTCAAGTACAAGTCTATAACGTGCAGGTCATTCATAGTTTGATTAGTCACTTAACAGCAGTTAAAAATCTAAATATCAAGTCCCAAGCAAATTAACAGGGTAAAAGAAGAGAAACCTCATTTGAACTTCAAGTTGAGTGTTCCCAGGGACTTACAGTAGTATAGTGACAATGCCCAGTATAATTAACTGTGACGTTGTAATATTTTATGTTTTAATTGAATTATATTTTAGTCCTTCAAAGTAGAATTAAGTAAGAATCAAATGCTGATGCTAACAAAATGAGGTAATGAGGATGATTAGAGATATCAAAATATTAATAATTATAATATTTGTGTTCTGTTGCTGTTCTTGAACTTTGCATCGCAAGACTGGAATTTCTCCATTGTGGGACAAATAAAGGTTCTCTTCTCTTATCTTAATAATACTCACAAAAGCATTTATATCTATAGTTGTTTATATTAACTTAATTTTACAGCATGTACCACCAACATAGGATATATTTTTATACACTTTTTTATCAGAGCATTAAATTACTTGAATTTCTTTTACTATGTGTACAATACATTTGAATTGACCACCTTTGTATAATTTTCTAACATATCTTTAAGAAATTACTATATTTAAAATGTATGAATAGTTTTCTTTTTTTTGACAGTAAATTGCCACACTGGCCCTTGTGAGGTAATGTGGTATTTTGACCCAGTATATTAAACAAGTAACGGTTCACGTATATTCATTCATATTTATATTAAAATATACTAGTGGCCATTTTACTCAAAATATTCCAAATTACCATACGTCAAGGTCCAGCTTGAGTTTCTCCAGGCAAGTTGATAATTCAGTGGTGTAGTCCAAATGACATACTGTAGTTATCCACCATAAGAGTTTAAAACTCAATCAACTAAAACTTAAATATATTGTTTATAAATGCATAGTACTCTACTTTGTGCCTGAGCTGTATTATAATCCTTTTCTATGCCTGTTGAGTAGTTGTGATATGCAGATTTGATAGTTCAGCTTAGTAGACTGCAGTGACCTGTACAGTGCGTTTGCTGCTAACATGGTGACTCCACGTAGTCATTGTCTGGACGCGGATGGAAAGGAGATGTGAGCGAGCGACTGATGATGATGACGCTAGGTGCCATGCAGTCATCACGGCGATGTAAAATGTTCCATATGAGCATGGCTGCTGCCAGTGTGGCCAGCAGACATGCAGCAATGTTCAGGTAGCACGAGTAGGACAGGTGCGTGTATGGGCCAATCCTGTAGAAGGTGACTAGTCCGATCACCAGCACCAAACCTAGACAGACAGACAGTTTGGTTAAACATGCTCTTTAAATTCACTTGTGCTTTCATGCTATATTTAGCAGGAAGTCTGTAAGCAGCCTTTGTAAACATGTTTCCTTTAGGCAACAAGCTTCAGAGATCTACAAAGTAAAAATATCAAACTTAGAAAGCTTCTTTCAGATGTATTCACTTTGATACATGCTGTGAGGAACTCTTTGAGTGCAATCAGTGAATGCCACACCATATTTGGCTCTTTGAACCTTGCCTTGTCCTATCCACTATTAATGAATATTTCCAAGTTGCGTCACTGTTCCTAGTCGTGGCTAATTCTGTGGTAAAACCAGTCATTCAAAGTGATATAAATTTAGAGTGAAATAATGAGTGGAAATGGACATGTTGGTGCCTTCGGATATGAATCAGTCTATTTCCTGGAGCAGTTTATTTGTGTGTGTACCTTTACAATCTGATGGTCATTGTTTTAGCGGAGGATGTGGAGACTGCGCCCCGTGGATCATTGCGTGTGGACACTGCTCTGGGTGCAGGTCATGTTTAATCTGCTTGGGTCCTTCTCCAAGAATATGAATAATCTCCTCTCCAGCAGTGAGCCGGGGTGGGCTGTGTGAACATTTGGATTTGGCACACTCTTATCTCCCAAGGTTCCTTCCTCTTCTTCCTCTTTCCATCCTTCCTTCCTTCCCTTTTCTCCACACCCTGAGCTTGGGGTTAATCTATAACTGGACCTTGGATGTGATTTGTCACCACAAACTTGTAAAAATTAAGAAAAAAGACTGCTCCCCTTTCCTCCTATTTATGGCCACATATTTTTAATAATTTGGCTTTTGACATTTCTGAGCTGTGTCCATTCACAGAGAACATTCCAGGCTTATCCAGAGGAGACTGATGCCATGATTCAGAGAGGAGCATTGAGGGGATTGTGATTGTAACACTAGAACTATTTTGACATTCTTAAATGAATGAAAACATTCACAGGAAGGGGAATAATAGAATCTGCCAAAAATATAACATCCATTCACAATGATAGGCCATTGACTAAGTAAGAAACATGCCTATTGATACTTTTCAGCTGATGCCATCAGGATTGTGTGTGCTAACTGTAGGCACTACCATATCAGAATTGATATTAGATTTTAATTTGATCTTTATTTTAATATAATCTGACCAGAAAGAGTTGACTTAGTTGGATCTACAAGTGAAATTTGTGCTGTTAAACAAGCCTCTTACACAAATGATTACAGTCACAAGCTAGCTAGCATTAGCCAGTAGGTTTTCAGTCACTTTGACCTTTTTTGTTAGACATCGAACACTAAACTAGACCATGAATGTTTGCATTGATCACAGGCTCCTGAAAATGGGTTGTTTAAATCCATTTTGTAAGTTTTCTTAAAACTTTCTTGGCAGTTTGCTAATGTATGTATTGTGCTTCCAGGAGTTCTACATTTTAGATATTTGTAAGCAATAGATGTGGTCATTTAGTGATTGGTCGTGCTTTCTTTTCTACAAACATGTATTTTGTAGACTCATGCCTTTTAAGGCATTGAAAGTGAGGTTCAACATTTGAAAGGCAATGTTTGGTCTTTTTTCAGGTGTATGTTGAATTAGTCCCTTACTAGCTTTACTGATGTCTTAATTAGATGGACATGTCTCTAATAAAGTATTGTTGTGATTTGGGCTCCTGTTATTCACGGAGGGTGGTGGTGTTGAGTATTGGACAGCTCTTTAATGTTGGGTGGGCCACCATCCTCAAACCTTCAGAGATAAAAAGCTGTGCTGCTGGTGAGGACAGTCTGATAAAGAGGAGATCCTTTATGTGCTGCTGATGGTGGACATTTTGTAAACACAGACATAAAAGCTGGGCCAGCTTATCAGAGCGGAGGCTTTCCCACCCTCATGTCGTGTGTAGCACAGTCACACACTCTAAACACACTGATACACAAATATGGCAGCGCACACAAACACACAACAGTCCAAACTGTCTTTCCCGTCTATGCCCCCTCCCCTACTTTTCCTTCTTGAGCGCGGCCCTTTGCATAACAGGTAGTCACAGACATTTCCTTGTCCTGAGCAGGGATATCCTGGCGCCCGACAGTCGCTCTCTGGCTCACTGCAGCTCAGCCCCATGGATTTTACACTTGGACTAAATATAGACTCGTGTGGACCTCTTAATATTGTGCCACACAGATACAAAGTGGCAAAGGTCCAATACTGAACAAAACATAGTTCCTAAAATGGCACAGGGGCAGCCCCTACAACTTTGCTTTGGAGTAAGATATTTAGTTGTTGTCTGTATTTTGTCTCTGGGTACTTTTCTCATTTTAATTTTAAAACGTTCCATTCCATTTTTAGTCTTATTTTTCTGAAGTTAAAACATAATAAAAAATGGTGGTCTATGGTATGCTAGTTGATGAGACTCACTTGCAAGCTGAAAGAGTGCAGCGATGGCCTCCTCCCACCACTGTGACTCCTGTGTGACGAAGGGCAGCTCCATGAGGCCCAGGAGGAAGATCAGCTGACCGGCCGTCAGAGCCATGGTGGCCAGCAGGTTACAGGCTCGCATCATGTCGAACTGCACTGTGAGCATATAACGGACAATGTTATTCCCTTCATCACCACAGTCACTGTAAACTTCACATTTATAAATGCATGTATGCATTGATGTCCTAGTAAAACATGAATCACACTGTATGCATGTAACACAGCCAGCTATATCATTAAATAATCACGATCTAATAATGAATAGTTACTGAATTCAAAATACATTGAACATTGTTTTCTTGTTTATAATGCTAAAATGCATGTGCACGGAGTAGTATTTCCTGACACTTACATTTGACAGTACTGCGTGATTCTTGGTAGCCTGCAAAGTCTGCGCCCCATCCCAGTCCTTCACACTGTCTTTGGGCCCCGTGCTCTTTGCGTCCAGCCTGGAGCTCTTCTCTGCTCCTTTCCACTCCCATTGGGCACATCCTCCACAGACCCACGCTCCTCTTGCGGCCGTCTTCCAGAGCCTGCAGCACCCAGCTAGGGGTGAAGGCTGCCACATTGTTCAGCACTAAAGAGAGCAGGGCCACTGCCACCGCAGCTGTCACCAGCTTCTGCACAGCCATGGGCCGCCGCACGCCCGCCACCTCTGCCTCTGGTCCTGCCTCAGGTCCTGCCTCAGACAGCAGCTCCTCTGGGCGCTCTTCTGAGGCCTCCTGGTCCCTCTCCTGTCCCCTCTCCTGTCCCCCCGCCACAGCACTTTCTAATGGCTCCAGCAGCTTTATGGGGCGGCTTGCAAACAGATGGAACTGATTTGAGTCCTTAAGTTGCCCTAAAGAACATCTCCATCCATTGTCATGGGGAGGTGAGACATGCAGGACTTTAGCCCTCTTCTTCAGACAGTGCTGCAGGTTCAAAGGGATTTGTCCAGCAGGCAGCTTGGTCCATTCCACTGGCTCGGGCTGCAGCTTCAGAGTTGTCTTGGTTCTTGTTGGTGCTCTTTGATCCTCGGTCAATCTGTTTTAAGTCAGTGCAGTGCTGATGTAGCCTGCATTTTTCCTTTTTTAGGCAATGTTTTTTCTGATATCTTTTGAACTGCTCCGGAGAACAGATGTAAAAACAAATAAAATCGTGTGCCAGGAGTGAATAGCTCTAACTTTGTCTCATAGTCGAAGGATTCCCTGCTGCCTGGACCAAAGCTCCTGCCGTCCTCCTCCTTCAGTTTGTGTCAGTCGTTTGAGTTCTGTAGTAGAAGTATGCAGAGACACATTCCATCACTGGCTCACACACAAGTTCCCAGTCTCAGCTCCAGCCCATGCAGCCGACTTCTCCTGGAGACTTTAAAAATGTGTGTGAGTGTGTTTGTGTGTCTGTGGGAGAATGTCCAAAGACCCCCTCTTAGACGTCACACTTGTGTATTCTTTTGTCTGGAGCCCAGGGGGCGTTTGCTGGAGTCCTCTTTCTCATGTGCAACAAACATATTGGCAGCCTCAGTCGCTCTGCTACAGGATGTGTTTCCTGAGAGGAAAGAGGATGGGAAGAGAGGCCAAATGTAGACCTGTTCTTCTCTTGTCTTTCCTTTTGTGGACTGCTAGATCTTGCCGCTTTGTTGAGCTGGTCCTGTGTCTTCAGCACAAACTATGCAACTTTTATGTATTCTGTGTTCATGTGCGGAATTGGTTGGGGGCTTGCTTTAATTTTACTGTATCTATATCTCCCCTTTTCTTTTGGCCCCTAAAGATTTGGGCTATTTCCTGTTGCTAACTTTAATAAACACCCACATCTGTATGAGCTAAAGTAAGGAGGTAGGAGGGGGCACAAATATGGAACAGATGGCTCAGGAATCTTGTATCCAAAGCAATGGTTTACGTCAGCAAAGAAAAAACCGAACATAAGAACACATAGTTTGATCAGCTTTCAAAATGTATCTGCCATGTTATACAAAAAAGGAGCTTTTAAACTTGCTTGTTATAAATGTCTTCTGATGGTAAAATTATCGTATATATAATTTGTGCATGTTTGAATAATCCAGTCTTGTCTGTAATTAAGGCTTGAGTGCTCCAAAAAATCCTATTTTCACCCACCCCTAATCCCCTCCCACATCACTGTACTTGAATGACTTTATGTCATACATGTCGGGTTTCAATAGGTCACATAGCCACTTTCCATAAATAAAAATTCCTAGATGAAATTTTGCTGCTTACTACAGTGAAATGCCACTAAGCGGGTTATATATATGTTTTATATTTTTCCAGGTTATATTGCACTTGGGGTGCATTTAAATTCCATTGTTAAGTTACATTGTTCCTTAGTGAAGAAAGTGAATTCTTTTTGCCCCTTTGTCTTTTCTCTTCAGTACAGCAGTATGGGAAAACATGGCGCGGATGTGTGTAAAAACCCGGCGTTTGGATGTGGCACGGGTTTGCCTCGGGAATATGGGAAATCCCAGAGCAGCGAAAGCATTGAAGGAGGCTGAGGTCGAGCCAGAGCCTGAAGCACAAGTGGCAATGTTAGCCATTCAGCTTAGCATGTTGGTAAGACATCAAAATACTTGCATTGTATGTTGTAGATCATTTGATTCCTTAATGGTATATCTAAAAATGGCATGTCCTCTTGCATTCCACCATACCAGGGTACTTCCCGCACCAATAACAATTATCTTTTCCCCTCATCTTTTCCTGTCCCCCAACAGGAAGACGCTGAGAAGTTGTACAAGTCCTGTCAGCGATATGACCTGCTCAACAACTTCTACCAGGCCTCAGGAGACTGGATCAAAGCTCTGGAATTAGCAGAAACTCATGATCGCATCCACCTGCGTACCACATACTACAACTATGCAAAATACCTGGAAAGTGTAGGGAGTAAAGCACAGGCCATCACATTGTAAGTCACAAAATTGGATTTCGTTAACTGATCACTCTTTTCAAGGTTTATAAGCTATCAGCAACATTTAATTGTTCACAGCTTTGAGAAATCCGACAGCCACAGGGTTGAAGTGCCAAGAATGCTTCAAGACGACACATCCTCTCTAGAAATCTATGTGAACAAAATGAGAGACAAGTAAGTCAACTGGAGATGTCCCTGCCTAATGATGAAATCCATTTTTCTAGATTACAGCTAATAGCCACGAATTAGTTAATCTGTATTATAAACTGTGGAATATTTAACTACAGAGCTGTTGACATAGTTATAATGTTCATGGAGTGAATGAGCCACTTAATGGTCATGTACTTAAGAGACTACTCATCCTCTAGTGGTAGTCCAAAGTGTCACACTTTAGTTCCATTGGGGGCCTGACTTCTCTCAGATCATTCTAATCATGAGAACCCAAACTTTTACATTATTTTGTATAATATTCAGCTTTCCCAGTACTACTTGATCTGGATTTGGACTTTATTAGGTCTAAACTAGGGCTGATTATTAAAACCCAAAAGAGTACAAAAACATTTAATAACAAGTTTGCCTCTAAATTCATGCTATATAGGGCCTCGCATACCACAGTACTAGAAATCCTACTCTGCGTTTCCCACTAGAGTATTAGACATACACAACTGAATTATTTCCTTCACTTTAATTTCAGAAATGTGTACAAATGGTGGGCACAGTATCTTGAGAGCCAATCGGACATGGATGCAGCTCTGCACTACTATGAGCTGGCTCAGGATTACCTCTCTCTAGTTCGGGTTTTCTGCTACATGGGAAATATTCAAAAGGTAATAATGTTGATCAAAGTACTATGTTTTAAATTCACAAATGACAAACACAATATTGTAACTTATCAGGCGTCTGAGATTGCCAACGACACAGGGGATAGGGCAGCATCCTACCACCTGGCCAGGCACTATGAGGGACATGACGATATCAAACAAGCTGTTCACTTCTACACACGAGCTCAGGCGTACAACAATGCCATACGGCTTTGTAAGGTACAGTTCATGCATGATGCAACTCTATTTTTAAATTGTGCTAAACTAAATGTGATTTGAAACATTAATTCATTAACTTCTCTGAGTAGGAGAACAGTCTGGACGACCAGCTGATGAACCTAGCTCTCCTCAGTAACCCAGAAGATATGATGGAGGCTGCCTGTTACTATGAAGAGAGAGGAACACATATGGACCGAGCAGTGGCTCTTTACCACAAGGTCTGTCAAAGAGCATGTTTTTGCCTGCCCACAAGGGGGCACTGTTGAACTACATCTTATGCTGTGCATCTGTTCTGTAGGCTGGTTATGTGTCCAAAGCTCTGGAGCTGGCCTTTGCCACAGAGCAGTTCTCTGCTCTACAGCTCATTGCAGAGGGTCTGAATGAGGGCTCAGACCCTGCACTGCTGGCCCGCTGCTCTGACTTCTTTATTACACATGCCCAGTATGAAAAGGCTGTGGAGTTACTGGTGGCAGCTAAGAAGGTACAGTTCAGCATGATGGTAGGATACAGTACAATGCCATCTGTGCTACACATGAATGTATGATGTCATCACAGTATCAGGAAGCACTGGAGCTGTGTGTGAGCCAGAACCTGAACGTCTCAGAGGAGCTAGCAGAGAAGATGACTGTGACTGAGTCAAAGGACATGTCTGAGGGGGCAAAGAAGGAGCTTCTGGAGAGGATAGCAGACTGCTGCATGCGACAGGGCAACTACCACCTAGCTACCAAAAAGTATACGCAAGCAGGGAATAAGCTAAAGGTAACACACTTCCATTTATTATTATTATTATACAACATGTTTGTATGAATAAACAGCAATGTCCCTTAATCAAATACAGGCTATGAGGGCTCTACTCAAATCTGGTGACACAGAGAAAATCGTATTCTTTGCCAATGTTTGTCGCCAAAAAGACCTTTTTATTTTGGCTGCAAACTATCTTCAGTCTCTGAACTGGCGCACAGAACCGGAGATTCTCAAAACTATCATTGGTTTCTACACTAAAGGCAGAGCGCCAGAGCTGTTAGCGGACTTCTATGAAGCCTGTGCACAGGTAACCATGATCTTATAATGCACATGGTAATCTAGTGGATTTTTTTTTTTTATTTGACAGCATTAAAATACTTTTTGTCTTTTGTTAGGTGGAAATAGATGATTACCAAAACTATGAAAAAGCACTTGATGCTCTTACTGAGGCTTATAAGTGCCTTTCAAAAGCGAAGGACACTTCTGGGAAACAGGAAGTCAAACTGTCAGACATGCAACACAAGATCACTTTAATCAAGAAGTTTGTCCATGTGCGCAGGTAAACCTAGTCATGTGATTAATTACTTTTATTATTTAAAAAAATGTGTAGAAATATTTGAATGATGTTGGCCGCAGGTTGAATGTGGAGAATGCTGCAGAGGCTGCGCGTGTTTGTGAAGCCCTGCTAGAAGAGCCGGACTTAGACCCAGCTGTCAGAGTGGGGGATGCTTTTGGCTTCTTGGTGGATCACTACTGTCAGCAGAGCCAGTACCAAGTGGTAAGCTACTTTATTTATGAAATCATTTCTGACAAACCATGTTCCAGTTTTTTATTTTAATCTTTACATGTACTGTTGCAGGCTTACCGCAAGTTAGAAGAGCTACAAAAACTGTTGCCGTCCCAAAACCTGCGGTATTACATTAGCCCGACCAGTCTGGAGGCCCTTCAGAGAGAGATGGGTGTGATCCTAGACCGCTCTGAACAGAAAGTGATCATGAAAGATGACGACGAGGTCATGGAAGAGTTAAACGAATCTCACACATGACTTCTGACTTTTAGTTTTTATGACAGTTTTATACATTTGACTTCTTTCTCCATAGAGTGAATAAGCAATGTGACTGCTGTCAGTGTAGGTGAAGTCTTTCTGGTCAATTTTAAACTGACAGAAAAAGTGCTTTCTCTACACCAAATCTTAATTCACTAATACATTTGTTGAGTATAGTCCTCCTATAATTAATGATTCTGGAAAGTTATTGATATTTTTGTCTTTTCTGGAGCAGACTGATACACACAAATCAGGACCAATTGTTGCCTGCTTGATGGGGATTAGTTACTGTAAATACTGTGAAGGGTTTTGTATTGTGGCTGTTATGCAAATTGGTGCCATTTTTACGTTTTGTAAAAAAAAAAAAAAAAGAGTTCTATCTTTCCTCACTCGACTGTTTTGGTGTGCAAAGAATGGCAATTGTGTAAATATTGTAATGTGAATAAATGTTTGTATCCTTTTTGCATTGAGTGACAATGACTTAGCACCTCATAGTGCTTATATAGTATTATTATTGTTACTCATAACATTATTGTAATGGACCAAATCTACAAAAGATCAAGAGTTTGTGTAAGATTTTTCACATTATTTACCACCCACAAGCTAAGTAGGGTTGGGCCTGGTTTATACTGTAATAGGAGCCTGCTGTTACTACCAGCTGCCACAGTGGGGCAGCAGTGGCTCAGTGATAAAGCACATTCTCACTCAGAACAGTGAACACTGCCGTTGTGCCACTTCACCCCTCCTTGCCTCCAATGTCCATGTAAGCTTGTAAATGAGTGTGTTTGTGAGTGAATGTGTCCCCCACCAAATAAACAGTAAAATAATATTTTAAGAGGAAATGGATAATAAGTCATCATCATTGTTTTTCTGATACAAACTGAATAGATCATGTGGGATGGTGGGGCATATCTGTCATTTTTTCTACAACAAATGAAATAATTTATATTGCAGTATATTAAAACAACTATCCAGTCTTAACAGGATAGATTTTACATTATAAAGTGTTTATGACCATCAAAGGCAATATGCATGGAAATGAATGTTCGTTCAGATGCATTATTAAGTAAAAATGTGTTAATTATTCATTTGAATCTTAATTTTATTGTTCTAATTATGTTATTTTTATATTTCTATTTCAGTGTAATTTGAGACTCCAGTAGTGTAGGTCTATTTAAGATCAGCAAGCATAACAAAACTCTCATTGTTACTAAAGCCTTAGCAACCCAGAGTGGTTGTGTTGTGTTATAGTCTGAAGAAACAGGGATGAGAATGGACGCTCAGGATCAGCCACTGATCACAGAAGACGTTCAAGGCCGAATCCAAACTCTGACCGAGGCCAATGTGAGTACTGAGCAGTAAATCATAATTCATCTTTATCATTTTTTTCATAATGATGGAGAATTGGCCATACTGTGTGGTACAAAAGTAATTCAGTTATAATTCAAATGACATTTACATTACATTAAGCGCTACTTTACATTGCATAGGTATAGAACTAATGCCCACCAATGTCTTTTCCCCGACGTTGTTCTCGTGCATTAAATAGGTGAGCACTGACATTGAGAAATGCCACCTTACTTTTAGATCGAGCTGTGTGACAAAAATGAGCATCTTGTCACCAAAGTAGATTTACTGGAGAGCAGACTCAGCCGCCTGAACATTTCCAACTCAGAGCTCTCCTCAATGCTGGTTCACAGTGAAGAGGAGAAACTCAAAGTATGTTCATGTGATAACTGACTTTGATTTGAACAATAGTCTGTTTCTAAATGGTTATGAGGTGATCACTGTGGCATGTTACAGCTGTCCAAAGAACTGGTTGAGGAGAAACAGCAGAATAACAAAATGATGGAACAACTTGAAGAAGAAGTGTTGAATTTGAAAGACAAGGTAACATCATTTATAGACATTATGGGTCTTCTTGCCCATAATGTCTATAACATCTATAAAGTATGTTATGTTATTGCTTAAGATTACATTTTGAATTGTGGTTGTAGGCAATTTATGTAACACCGCAACTTTTTGGTGGTTAACTGTAAATACACCTAATACCTTAAAGTAGCCTGTACACAGTATTTTGAAGTGGTGTGGACTAGGTTTTCTGAACAACTACTGAAACTAAAGGGCAATCAGTTATTGCTCTCTGAGGGTAGTTGGATTGTTACTTGAAAAACAGTGAAGCACTAACATAAGCATATTTTTGTCACAGCTATTGAATCAGGGCAGTGTAATAACGCAGATGGAGATGGAGAGAGACAAGCTGAAGTGGGAGCTGCAGTCTGGGAAAGAGCTGAGCCAGGACTACAATCACTTAAAGGACGACTATCAGAGTCTGAGCCAGGCCCATCACAGAGAGCTGGCCCACAACCAGGAGCTGAGCACTGAACTGCTGGCTCTAGCTCAGGCTCAGGACGCCCTCCGCAGGCAGGTGCAGGAACAGCAGCAGACAGTTCAGACAACCACCAAGGACCTGCACACCGAGCTGGATCGTGTACGGGCCCTGGTCAGCCGTGTGGCACAGGACAGAGTCAAGGTACGTAGAGTTTCTGAAACGCTTTACAATAACTACATCTGATTAGCCTTAATAACATGAATATACAATGAATAAAAGTTATTGATTCAGGGTTAATTAACACCTTAACTCTAACTCCCAACCCTAGGTTACTTCATGCTTTATTAAGGCTATGTAAGGTGTATTTATTTTCAAAAGTCACTTTAACTTGAATTTACAACAATAATTTATTTCTGCCTCAGGGTTAGGTTGTAGCAGGGCAGGCTACGGTTATGACAAAAAAGTGCTCATTTTTGTTTTTTTATTGTTTATTTTTTTCAGTTGATCTTGATCTTGATTTTTGAATCAGTGTTTGAAAAAAAAAAAAAACTTCAACATGATTACAATGCCAATTTAAAATTAAACTTCCACTAATCTCTCAGCTCTGCGTCTTGTGTTATATCTGTTGTCAATGCTTTCTTCATTTAAATGCAAACTGTAGATGTTACAGTAATTACACAACTATATTTTCAGCCTGAGGATTTAGCCGCTTTGGATAAGGAACAGAAAACTCTGGGAGCAAATGTGAGCACACACAACTTAAACATCCTCACATGTGTTTTGGACTTTCCATAGCCAACCCTTTTCTGTCATCATCTGCAGCTATTAGGAAACAAGGATGAAATGAAAACCATGATGGAGAACTTGAAGAGGACCTACGAGGAAAAACAGAAGGAATTGGAGGAGAAAGTGTAAGCCAGGCTCATTTGTCATGGTCTAGAATTGTACAAATAGAAGTTCATTCTGTCCCATTGATCAAAAACAGTCTATTCAGGAAACATGTTCTTCTAAATATTACATTCCTCACTGTATGTTTGACTGATGTGGTGGTGTGGTGCGCCTGTGTCCTCCTGTGATGTGGCTGCTCCTGATGTGGTTTGGCCATTAGATTGGCGATGGACAAGGAGAACAAGATGGAGATTTACAGTACGCAGCAGAAGTTGACTCAACAAAGAGAGGTGAATGCGTCGCACTTAAATATGTTCACAGTTGTGTTCAAGGATAATTTAAACATTTCCTAAGCTCAGCACACAAGCCTGCGTCACCCAATTTCCATAAATATACAAAAGCAGAATACAAAACACTACACTACATCTCCACAATTCTGATACGATGTGCAGCAGTTAGCGAAATGCACAGCGATTGTCATGTGATAGTGCTCTGAAGGGGGAGTGACTAAGCAGGGAGAGGGAGAGGGTGGGAATCAGAGCATTTTCAACAGCTAAAATCTAACATGGTGATATAAATATTTTAACCCACTCTTCAACAATATTATGAGGAACATGAGATGGTGAGACATCTCAAGGGGTTTATCCTCCAAACAAATCAATTCACAATACATACTTTGATTAGTATTTAACACATTTAACACTAAAAAAGTAAAAGTTCTTCCTTCAAAGTCTGAACTCTGCTCCAAACCACATGCTTTTACTGACAGAGAATTGCCGACAAATACAAATGATGCATCTCGATCTCAATCACAGTTGCACAGACCTCACTCAAATAATTCAGCAGAGTTGTAGTTTGGAAAACAAATATGATCTTCAAATTCGCAAAGGTTTTTTTTGGACCTTTGTTATTGTTTCATGTTTTGTAGGACTATTCACACAGCTACGTGAGAGAGATTGAAGAGGAGAACTCCCAACTGCAGCTCAAATTTAAAGAACTCAATGAGGAATACAGAGCCCGACTGAACTGCTACATACAAGACCTGGCAGTAATAACTCCTCCCACGCTAAATCATGTATAAAGCGAAACCAAAATCTATTCCAGCACCATCTTTGTATGTTTTAGGAGTATATGGACGGAATAGGGGAGTCAAAGAAGTCCCCGAGCCCGAGTAACATGAAGCATTACGTGGACAATATGCTGCAGGACATGCGTTCGTCCTTTAGAGTGAGAGAGGAGCAGTTGGCTACAGCGGCGCGGGTTTATAAGAGGAGACTGCAGAGGATCACCAGTACCCATCATGCTTTGCTCATAGCGTACAGGTCAGTGAGACAATGTGGATGAACTGTTATGAAGAAACCTGGTGACTCTGTGACGCAACCATCAAGAATAATCATAGTTTTAAATTGATCTGGAAATGTGCTGCCAGGAACCAGAACATTAATTAGGTTTGTGTTTGTGTCTTATACTTATAAACACTGCTGCCCACCATCTTAAATTATGGCATCGGTGAACATGAGTTTCAGATTCCTGTTATATGCTGTTTTTTTCCATTCAAAAGATCCAATGTTTAGTTTAAATCACTATGGCAACAGTCTAACTCATTCACCGTCCTGAAACCCGTTAATCCAGAGATCAGAGAGAGCAAATATTGGCCAAACCAGATTTGGGCCTGAAAGCCGGACCTCCAGAATCCAGTTTTGATTTGGATCCAAATGAACTGAAAGGTGAAATGGAAAAGGAAATTCAACATCTTCGCCAAGATAAAGCAAGACTGGAGCTGCAGCTACAGACTGCCATGGCACAGGTACAAAAATATGGGTTTGATCTTTAATTTTTCTTTTTTTTTTTAATTTGCACTTCATATTTTTAGATGTCCACACTTCAAATCCCAATGCACGCTGCCTCTCAAGTGTAAGTCATTTCAGGAACGCCGAATTTACTGCCCAGCTGGAAAACCCGTATCATATTTACGTACAAAAATGTAACATTATCAGGGAGCCTCAGAAATGCGAAGAATCCTGGACAGACGTCAGGAAACAGCTGAAGGACGTGACAGAGTCCTCATTGGTATGGAAACTATTTGTGATTGGGATGATTAAAAGATGAGCTGTACGCAAATGTGTTCTGTAGGCAAGTTTTGAGAAGGAGCGAGTGCTACTCATGACCAGAGCAACAGTGGCTGAAGCGCAAGTGACAGAGATGCAGGAATATATAGACAAACAGCTGGGCAGGTAATGAGTTTGAAATAAATAGAAATAATAAATAAAAATGACCAATAAATAAATAAATAAATAAAT
>JACN01071446.1:0-18730 GCA_000787155.1 Scartelaos histophorus
TGTTGTTGTTGTTGTGTGTGTTTCAGGCCTAGTGTCATCTCTGAATGTCTCTAACCCACTTCTCACTCTCTTTCCTGTACAATCCTCAACCGCAGCCCCATGAAATCTTAACGCAATTACCTTCACTTGCTCTCATAAAGCTCACGAGTTCCTCATTAGTGCGGGCTGGTTAATTTCTTTTCAGAAGCCATCGCATAACAATAAAATCGATATAGAAGAGGATAAAATGAGGTGTCCACTTATAGCAGCATAAAGCATTAGAGGTTATGTGTGAACAGAAAAAGTAAGCGCTGTAAAGTTCAGCATTTGGCTCAGACTTCGGTTGATAAGGCCATTGTGGAGCAAGGTACAGAGCCTTTCCACAAACTAATAACTCTGTCAGGGAGAGTTTTGGAGAGGAGGCCACAGACTTCCACACTCACAAGATGGATTAGCTGCTTCAAAACTGGTCCACCGGATAATATAATTTCTGTATAGAGCAAGAAAACTGCGAAAAGAACAATTTGAAATCCCAATTTTCAGAGGACAAAGCTTAAAATGAGTGCGATATAAGTTATAAGCCAGATCTGTGGATGATGGGGAGGGCCTGTCGTTTCTGCAGAAAGTCAGAGGATGCGTTTTCTTAATTAAACTGATTTAGATCTCACAGTTTTTACTTTACAATGAACAAAATGTAAAAGGTTTGTTATAGTTAAACAGTAAAGACCCCAAAAAGCATATATGTCACATAATATGGATTCTTATGAGCTTTAAGTTGTTAAAATGTTGTTTATAATGTTGTTATCTCATCAAAAACATCGAATTGTGTTTTGTCTGGCTGCATTTTCAAAGCTTAAAATGCTCTATTCCACCCTGTGACGTCACGTGGTGGTAGTTTTCAAGTTCAAAGCTACATTTTACCTTTACCTTTTCTATTTATTAATGCAAAGAACGTCTGTGTGTGTGTCTGTTTGTTTGTCTGTTCCACGTGTAAAGCTTCTCGACCCGCTCGCCTGACTAATCTCAAACTAATCTCAGGGTGTCATCGCAATTTTATGCCAAATTTTGTGTTGTTTGGGCAAAAAACGCCAAAGAAATCGGTCAGTCGCTAAATCAGTGATAAAGACACGTGTGGAACAATTATTTTGGGGGGTCACGGGTACTTTTTTGTGCTAGTGATAAAAAACCCAATACATTTTATTTATTAAGCAGCTTTCTGGACTCTCAAGGTCGCCTTAAAACAACATAAACAAGTTAAATGCTATTAAAACATACAGTTAAACGCTACAGTTCAAGTGGGAGAGTATTTTAATTGATTGATTGTATTTAGTATTTTGTTCTGTAGAGATTCAGTTATTGTAATTCTTTTGTCAATTTATCCAAATAATTCTAGCGATATCGGGCACTTCCTGTAGTAACACGTGGGATGAGGAAAATTATAACATGGATCCAAAAATGGTGTAATATGTCTTTAAAGCCATACTTACCATTATAAAGCAGATAATTAAGTAGAATTTGGTGTATTTTTAAGTGCAGGTTACAGCTTCATACTCTTGCTGTGTCCTTTGGCAAGACACTCTCCACTTTAGTTTGGCAATCAAGTCTTTGCGAGTTAGTTGGCAGCACAAACTTTCTGCCATCAAATGTGGATAGAAAATCAATCAAGTGTAATGTCCAAAAAAATGCTAAGTAATTCCATTAATATCGATAATATGCTAACCAGTTGTTCATGCAGCTTCAGACTGGTTCTTGTATCTATTTCCTTGGAGGGCATAAAAAAATGTCCAGAATAAACATATTTTTTTCTTCAAAAACATTCACAACATATGTATTTCGATGGAGACAAACCAGTTATAGTAATAGGCCATGTTACAGGTCAGATCTATGGAGAAATGCATCTGTTTGAAGTAATGATAAAACGATAAAAACACCTTACTGAATAAATGCATGAAAGATGTGTTTAATGCCATAGTGTGGAACATTCCAGTATTCAAGGCAAAGCAACAACATCTTCACGCTGATCCTCACCAGGAAAATCACATAGTGCACCTTTAAAAGTGTCTATCTCCATGGAGACAAGCAGGCCAAGTTCCTGGTCAGATCTGTGGACAGGCTTTTCCAGTAGCAGTAAGAAAGCTAGTTTTACTCTGTTATTCGTTATTTCAAGCACTTTTAATTGTTTTTGTTTTGTTTTTTTGTTTTTTTAAAAAAGCAGTTTAATATTTAAATTAAAGGGATAGTCTTTTTTTTTTTGTTCCTTTTTTTTTTTTTTTTTTTAATGAACAATAAAAATAAGTTAAATGAAAAAAATGCAGTGTAAATTTTGCCCGGTTTTTGCTGACAAAAGTAGTTCTGGCAAGTTAACTGGGGTCACACAAATAAAGCGTTTTTCTTCTTGAAACAATATGTGTTCAAAAGAGTGATACATTTTCATACAAAACCGTTGTCAATGAAAAAGTCAGACCTCATAATCACTTGGTGCTATTTTCTCTCGGTATCGAATATAACACTTTTTTCAGTTGTTTGGCCGTGTTCACATGTTCAGACTGATGACGCCACAACACGAGAGAGCTAACATGAGAGCTAACATAAGAACTAATGTGAGAGCTAAAGTGACAGCTAATGTGAGACTTAACGTGAGAGCTAACTTTAGAGCTAACGTGAGAGAGAGCGATAAGTATATAAACTTCTGTAAGTTATCGGTGTCATAATCAGACATGTTGGCGTTAACTTTCTGAGCCGTAAACACAGTGAAACAGGAGCGGGTGTCACCTGACGGCAGCGCAGTGATACGAACAGAGAGAAAATAGTGCCAAGTGATTAAGTGGTCTAACTTACTTTTTCGTCAACAACAGTTTTGTGATGCAAATGTATCACTCTTTTGAGCACATATTGTTTTGAGAAGAAAAACTTTTTATTTTTTTTGCGACCGCAGCCAACTTCATCAGCACCAAAACCGGCAAGAACTCGACTCACTGGACTCTGTCAAGGGTAAGTCTGTGTTTATACTCGACACTGCTGACAGAGATGCCATTCAGATTCATGTAAAAAAACCCAAACTATCCCTTTAATGTCAGTATGTTTAATATTGTGGAACAAGGCTATAGATCTGTAGGAGCAAGCAGAGTTACACAGTGCACCTTTAAAACTTTTCTGTCTGTACTGCTTGCACTTTCATTTGATTAAAACAGTTCAGCTTTTTCCATGTGACCAGTTCCATTACATAAATCTATAGGTTTTAGTTAATTCCCATCTCTGAGTGGTGCTATTAGGCATTAGTCATGAGCAGAGAGTGTGACGGTGCATTTTCGATAAAGTTTATTTGAATGTGCAGCTGAATGAGTTCGTGCGGTTGATGCTCAGGCTGTAGACGGCGCTCGGAGTCGAAAATGTAAAGAGATTTAAGCACCAATAAAAGGTTTGTTGTTTTGTTTTGTCTCACCTGGACTGTTCCACAATGCAATTTCTTTAGCGTGAAAAAAAAGTTCAATAAATGCCAGATAAAAGTCACAATATCACCATGGAGACAAGCAGGATAGGGGAGTCTCCAGCAATAAAGTTCCACAGTTCAGCTTTAATTAAGATAAAATGAACCTTGAACCAGGTCCTGTCCAGTCTCAGCTGAAGATGAGAAGTACCTGGCTGGAGGAACTCGAGGAAACCTGTGAGAAGAACTTAGAAACTCCACACAGAGTCCGGAAACACTGATATTGATTCTGTGAAAACGAACACATTGAAATAAAGAAGGAGCCACTTTTCTCCACGATGTCCTTAGGCTGAAGTGGTCAAACTTTTACAGAGCTACAATTTAATACCAAATCTTCCAACTGACTGTCTCTGAAATATATCACACACCACATCGTGTCTTATTCTGCAGAAATTATATAATCACTGGAATTAATGAGGAAAGAAATTAAAGCCGGACGTTTTAAAGGGAAATTATGAGGTTTTACGTGGAGGGTCTGAATCCTTCTGTGCTCCACGAAGTCTTGTTTTGAATGAAATCTTCCTCTTAATAATAAAACGTAATCATCTCCACAGAGACAAGCAAACAATGCCTCAAAATCAAGTATTTTTTGAACAATTAAAACTAAAAAGTGAAGTTACATAGTGCCTGTTTAAAATATGTGCTATCAGTATATAAGTGATGCGTTCAAAAACAGGATGACTATTGGAAAACTACAAAACTCATGTGAGAGGTGCTTTTTAAAGTCTCTGCACCTTCTTTATGCGGTTTTAAAATATGAAAAACAAAGCAAGTTCATTTAAAAAAGTTACCAGTGTTTCAAAGCTATTCCTCACTTTACTTATCCATTCTAAACATCCTAATTATTCCTAATTATTATTATAAAGTGTGAGCGTATAAGAGTTTATTGACATGATTAACATGCTAACAGTGCACTTCCTGCTTATCAGACCATAAAAAAAACACTTCATAATTGTAGAAAGGTTACACAGTGACTTATTTTAACCATATTTACCATATATCTGTACCGGTGCAAGGAACATTTTGCTCAAATACACAGCAAAAAGTGAAGTGTTAAAATTGACTCTCACAGAATCAATTTGAACATTTTCTCAGGGTTTATATGAGTCCAATCTGTTCTAAAGTTAATTTAAGATTTTTGGAAATGTTAGTTAAGTAACACTTGAACTTCCTGTTTAACCCTGAAATCAAGAGTTATATTAACGTTTTAACACTTTGTGCAGTTATACATTTAGCTAAATAACACACAGAGATGTTTTATTTCTACACTTTATTTTAATTCATTTAAAATTAAATTATGTACAAAACTGGTTCAAACAGGTCTTCTCTTGCAGGAGTTTGAAGTGGTGGGTGGGAGGTGCCAAATTAACACTAAGGAAAGTTGAATTAACTTCAGCCATATTAACTCCAACTTGAACCACCATTTAACTTTCAAATAGTTAAAATAATACATTTTGTGTTCAAAACAACTCTGTAAAATAATAGTTTGTGTTCAAAACAACTCTGAAATATTTTACCCTGAAATATTAACCCTCCAGTTTTTGCTGTGTACATTTAAATAAGAATATAAACCTAAACATAAATGACTTTGAGTAACTTTTGTATTTATTTCTTGCCCACATTGCTCGTTTAGTGTCGTCCACTCATGCTGCTGTGTACAGTTCACACTGAGGCGATGGAGAACCACTATAAACCCTTTTCTCGTTGCTGTTGCTGTTGTGATGATGGATGTCTGTGCTGAGGAAACATTTTTCTCTCTCTCCCGGAGTTGAGCTTCCCAAATCCAACTGTCCAAACTGTCAACACCAAGTCTACAACAGAAGTGAAGGAAGCAGGTGCACTGTAAGGTCCTGGTTCAAGTCCAGTCCAGTCCAGCCCTGGTTAGTCCATAGTCTGGATAAAGACGTGGACTATTCCTCATGAGGTAAATAGTTATAGGGGTGAAAATAGAAACAGCAATTTATTTATCTTTCTTCATGCATCCTTATGACAAATTATGGTATGTTTGTTGTAAAGCGTCACCAAAAAAAAGACCAAATGACAAAAACTAGGTATTGAAATAGTTTATTTTCCATTCATCTTTTACATAAACCAAAGATCATATACAGTCTGATAATCGCTACTGAAGGTGACTCACACGAGAACATCACTGAAATTATCAGCTTCATAAACAGATTCGATGAGGAGTTATTATCGTGAATATGTGCAATACTGTAGAAGTGGTTTATTACATTGTACAGGTGCTGAGTTCAAAGACAAGGTGAGCGTTAGAAAAATACAATACTCTTGTGAGAGGTGCTCTTTAAATGACAACAGACACCATGCTCCGCCTACCCGTATTATTTCAGCCAATCAGATCCCTGAACACCACCTTATATTAGCTACATAAGTGAATATAGTTGTTGCTACCATGGCTAATGCTGCCTTTGAATACTGTACATGTGAGATTTGAACAGAGGTAACCAGACAATACTTAAAGATCCAATATTGCGCAAAATTGAGCTTTAATCCGTGTTAGAATGTTGTTAACGCCGCAAAAACATACCTGGAGTCGTGTTTCGTTTTCAGTTTAAAATGAGAACTTAGCCTAAATGTGCAGGATTTGTGTGTGAATGAAACAAAACGCAACTCCTGGTATGTTTGCGATGAGGAAACAACATTATAACAAACCAGGAAATCACGTAATATCGACTCTTTATATGACAGCACTTTATGGTAGTTTAAGTTGCCCGTAAAGTTAAACACACCAAGCACATTTAAGATGCGTTCACACGTATAGACTTGTTTTGCTCTTGTTCTAGTCCATGGTTTAGTCCTGTTATAGTCAGGATTAGTTACGGAATTAGTCCCAGTTTAGTCCCAATATTGAGGTCTATGTGCAAGTGTAAATGCGCCCTATAATCAATTATATGTTAAATTGAATGTGTATTATTTAGTGATTTTTGTCCAACTATTTGTGTATCTTATCTACTTCAAATATTAAGATCAAATAATCAGATAGAAATACAATACTTATTATGTCATTTTACTTTACGGGCAAAAGTGTATGAGGTGATACCACAGAGAGTATGGCTATAGATATCATGAACACACTGCAACCCAATCTCCACTTCAAATCATTTATAG
Organism: Scartelaos histophorus; assembly: GCA_000787155.1. NCBI lineage: Eukaryota > Metazoa > Chordata > Actinopteri > Gobiiformes > Gobiidae > Scartelaos > Scartelaos histophorus. The sequence goes on from JACN01071446.1 coordinate 6,593, forward strand.
CTGAAAAGTATAAAAGAAGAATAGTGTCGATTTTGTGTTTCTATTGAGTAAAGCCTGAGTACTATGACAGAGTTCAGTAGTACTATCATTACATATACTGCATGTCATGTTATTTAAAGTTTAAAAAAATGGTCTCTTGTGAGATTTAAACCATGTTATAATGTTGTTATCTCCTCAAAAACATACCTGGAGTTGTGTTTTGTTTCATTCGCACACGTTTGAATAACCCTGCATTATTAGTCGGGTCGTAGTACTTGAGCTTGTCTGGACTCTTGTCTTGTCTCGGACTCGAGGTCTGACACATATTTCATTACAGCCGGTAAATGTGCAGCGGCTGCTAAATATCACTGCAAAACCAGTCAGATAATGTAACTGTAAATGTTAATGGAAAAAAACAACTTGCTTAACTTTGAAGTTGTTTTTGTAATTTGCCAGTACAGTTTGCTTGGCCTATTTTATGCTTAAAGGAACATTAATCAGATCAAATGGAGATAGATTTATAAAAACATTGATATATATGTGCCAAAATAACTGTAAAACACAAATAAATGTAGGATATGATAAAGTTGGTCTTGGTTTGGTCTCCATGGGCCGTGGTCTCGGTCTGGTCTCGGCCTCGACCTTTAAAAGTCTTGGCCTTGTCTCAGTCTCAGCCCTCAGAGGTCTTGGTCTTGGCCTCGTCTCGGGACCCTGTGGTCTCAGACTGGTCTTGGTCTCGGTTAGTGCAGTCTTGACTACAACATTAATTATTAGTTTGTTAAATCTCCGCTCTGTTCCACCCTGTGATGTCATGTAGAGGCAGGTTTCACTTTTTACGTTTATTTCAGCAGATATTCGTAATTCTAGGGCCACAGGCATGTTTGTGATGAAGAAACAACATTATAACAGTTTGGAAAATAGCGTAACATGAGCCCTTTACCATGATAACACTGTAAATATTTTAGATTTTGTTATTGGCTTTGTAGTACATGGCTCTTATTTTTGTTTGCAATAGAAATAAATGCTTTCACAGTCAAATCCTCTAACCTATTTTCTTAAAATTATGTTTATTTTCATAGCTTGTGCTCATATTTTATCAACTTTTGCAAGCTTTTTATGTATATGATGGAGAGAAATTTACATTAAAAACAGATCTTAATAGACGCAGTTGAAGTTTGGGTTGCGGGTCTGATATGTAAATCGTTGCATTCATTTTGTGTACATGTTACTGAAAAAACAAGCTCAGAATTTGGCAATGTACAGTACGTAAAAGTGAAGTTAACACGGAAGTCCGAGAGCTGACAAAGTAAGTGTAAGGAACATTAGCTAAAACCTTTCAACAAGATGCATCAAAAACACCAAAAACTGCAGTAATAAAAGACACATTTAGAGAAACAGTGCAGTATTTTACAGAGAAATGTACAACAAACCCACAATAAATACTGAAATTGAGAAAACATTGGATTTGGATAGGGCTGTCCAGATAACAATAGAATTTAAGCAGTACCAAATGAACCTTAAGCATGTTAGTACCATATTCAGATGTTCATTGTATTGCTTTTAAAACCACTTTTTATCAATTAAAATAAATGATTTTGATTAATAAAGTGTCCACATGCAAATTCATTCATTATATCAAACACAGGAAGTACTAGCTAACATTTCTCGCTTCTATCTTGACTCTCTAAATAAATAAATAAATAAGCAAACACATTAAAAAATATTGTACAATTATTTAAAAACTGAGAAAATGTTTGATATAATAAGAATAATATAAAACTTGAATTTATTTAAATACTTTTTGGTAATATTTGGGGAAAATTAGGAAAATAATAGCATTTCGTGCACCAAAATCTCATTATATTCAGTTTTTTTTTTTTTTTTTTTTTTTTTAATTTTTTTTTTTTTTTTTTTTTTTAATTTGTTTAATTTGTTTTTTTTTTTTTTTTTTTTTTTTTTTAAAGTTTAATTAAAGGTGTACTGTGTAACTTTTTGGCTGGGCGTCCATCACCTGCTTGTTTCTATGGAGATGTCATTGCTCTGGAATGTTTCACAGTATGGCATTAAACAGATCTGTCTTGCTTTCATTGATTACAGGTGGTTTTATAGCTCAAAAATACCTAAAAAATGGCATTCTGAAGAATAAATTGACAAATAGTTATAGTAAAACTACTATAAAACTACTAAAAAAAAACATACTTGAATGTATTACTTAAAGGTGCACTGTGTTCGTTACCTTCTCGTCTCCATGGAGATGTTGTTGCTTTGTCCTGAATGCTCCACAGTATTGCATTAAACGCATCTAAATGCAACAAAATAGTGATACTACCAGGCCAAAATAGCAAGAAAAACACTTGTAACTGAATGCACGATAGATAATGCTACTGCGGAACATTCCAGGCGACACAATAACATCTCCATGCACAAAAATCTTACGACACGACGCATCTTTAAGTATTAAGTAGTGAATAAAGTACAAGAAAGTCAATTACTTTCAAATGCTGCGATCTGGACAACCCTATAGTACCCGCTGTTACAAAGATATGTTCATAGAAAAGAGTGAGATCCACAGCTTCTATCAGACAATGTAAAACGTCACAATATTCCCTGAGCTAGTACAACTACCCCACCTACACGTGTCGCCTTAGGGTGCAGAACAACATGCAAAATCTCTCTTTGTCTTGATGTCATAACTGTGGGGGCGTCAACGAAGAGCCGATACTAAGAGGCGTTCTAACCTTAAACATGCATCTAAATGGGTAAATATATAACGTACCTCTTCTGATCAAACTCTTCGTTGTTTTACGTGGGGAGTAGAAAGATAGAGAGAGTTACAGCGATCAGGCAAAACAATACGACCACCTGGCAAACACGCAGCTAATGGAAGTGTTATGACATCTTTACAGCCCAGGACCTGGCGGATGAACTATTATATTCACCACACAATGAGTCAACTATTGCTGGGTCACTACTACTTCTATCCCTGGACTAATGAGGTCTAACCCAGGACTAAACCAGGTCTGGCCCAGCGCTAAACCAGGTCTGACCAAGGGCTAAACCAGGTCTGACCAAGGGCTAAACCAGGTCTAACCCAGGACTATACCAGGTCTGACCCCACTAAACCAGGTCTGACCAAGGGCTAAACCAGGTCTGACCCAGGACTAAACCAAGTCTGACCCAGCACTAAACTAGGTCTGACCAAGGGCAAAACCAGGTCTGACCCAGGACTAAACCAGGTCTAACCCAGGACTAAACCAGGTCTGACCCAGGACTAAACCAGGTCTAACCCAGGAATTAACACAAACTAATCCATACAAGGACTATACAGACTGTCTAAACAGAGGCGGCTGAGACCAAAAACCAGCCCTGGACTCACGGTGGAAACTCAGGACCGAGAGGAGGGGGAGTGAGTCGCACAAATCGACTATGTGAGAAAGTACAGATTGCCCGTCTGCCTCAGGTCTTAAAACCAGGACTAAACCAGGGTCTACCAAAGGATTAACCGCTGTTTTAAGAACTTCTGCTCAGTACTGACCAGAGTCCAGGAACACCCAACATGACCTGCACTACCTAAGGACTATTGTAGGACTAAACCAGGTCTGAGTACGTAACCAGAACTATACTATACTAGGTTGGACCCATGACTAACTGGGATCTAATGCATTTCTGTTTGAAACTGACCAGTACAGACCTGGAACATCCAATGAGACATACGCTAATCCAGGACTAAACTAGGATTTAACTAGGTTTAATCCAGAAATAAACCAGGATTTAACTAGGTCTAAACCAGGATATAACCAGGTCTAATCCAGGACTAAAACTAAATCCAACCAGTAAACCAGGACTAAACCAGGTATAACCCGGGACTAAACCAGGTCAAAACAAGTAGCCAGGACTAAACCAGGTCTCAGGACTATAGCTAGTCAAACCTAGACTGTATTAAACCAGATGTAACCAAATAACCTGGGACTACAGCATTTCTGTTTGGTACTGACCACTAGACCTGGGAACACCCAACAAGAACTGTACTAAACCAGGACTAAACCAGGAATTAACACAAACTAATCCATACAAGGACTATACTAGGTCTAACCCAGGTCTAAAGCCCTTCAATCGGTCCTGACTGCTACAGACTAAGAAAACCAAAACTTAATCCTTAAACACTCTCTTGTTATAACAGAATATACACATCACCAACAATATATGCATCATAAACATGATCTGTGTTGTCCAGTGGTCATATTGTTTTGCCTGATCACCGTAGAGTGGAAAATGGATGCATGCAGGTTTTTAAATACATTGTGAAAAGTAAAAAATCCAACAAGTTTAGTGCACACTTTAAAAATTCACATTACTCAGTCTGGTATAGAGCTCTTGAATGGTAATCAGTAGTAAGTGCTGTACAAAGATATCATTAAGGTGAGGATAGGGCCTTCAAACTTTGCATTTTCTATCCAAAATATAGCATTACTTACATGGACTAGTGCAGACGTGGGTTAAAGAGTAGGAAGTGGCCACACATTATAATTCAGTTCACCAGGTCTAATCCAGCACTAAACCAGGTCTAACAAGGTATAAGCCATATTTAAACCAGAAATAAACCAGGTCTAACCCAGGAATAAACTAGGTCTAATCCAAGACTAAATCAGGTCTAAAACAAGACTAAACCAGGTATACCCCAGGAATAAACCAGGTCTAACCCCAGGAATAAACCAGGTCTGACTTAGTAACCAAGACTAAACCATGTCTAAACAGAGGCGGCTGAGACCAAAAACCAGCCCTGGACTCACGGTGGAAACTCAGGACCGAGAGGAGGGGGAGTGAGTCGCACAAATGGACCATGTGAGAAAGTACAGATTGCCCGTCTGCCTCGGGTCTTAAAAACCAGGACTAAACCAGGGTCTACCAAAGGATTAACCGCTGTTTTAAGAACTTCTGCTCAGTACTGACCAGAGTCCAGGAACACCCAACATGACCTGCACTACCTAAGGACTATTGTAGGACTAAACCAGGTCTGAGTACGTAACCAGAACTATACTATACTAGGTTGGACCCATGACTAACTGGGATCTAATGCATTTCTGTTTGAAACTGACCAGTACAGACCTGGAACATCCAATGAGACATACGCTAATCCAGGACTAAACTAGGATTTAACTAGGTTTAATCCAGAAATAAACCAGGATTTAACTAGGTCTAAACCAGGATATAACCAGGTCTAATCCAGGACTAAAACTAAATCCAACCAGTAAACCAGGACTAAACCAGGTATAACCCGGGACTAAACCAGGTCAAAACAAGTAGCCAGGACTAAACCAGGTCTCAGGACTATAGCTAGTCAAACCTAGACTGTATTAAACCAGATGTAACCAAATAACCTGGGACTACAGCATTTCTGTTTGGTACTGACCACTAGACCTGGGAACACCCAACAAGAACTGTACTAAACCAGGACTAAACCAGGAATTAACACAAACTAATCCATACAAGGACTATACTAGGTCTAACCCAGGTCTAAAGCCCTTCAATCGGTCCTGACTGCTACAGACTAAGAAAACCAAAACTTAATCCTTAAACACTCTCTTGTTATAACAGAATATACACATCACCAACAATATATGCATCATAAACATGATCTGTGTTGTCCAGTGGTCATATTGTTTTGCCTGATCACCGTAGAGTGGAAAATGGATGCATGCAGGTTTTTAAATACATTGTGAAAAGTAAAAAATCCAACAAGTTTAGTGCACACTTTAAAAATTCACATTACTCAGTCTGGTATAGAGCTCTTGAATGGTAATCAGTAGTAAGTGCTGTACAAAGATATCATTAAGGTGAGGATAGGGCCTTCAAACTTTGCATTTTCTATCCAAAATATAGCATTACTTACATGGACTAGTGCAGACGTGGGTTAAAGAGTAGGAAGTGGCCACACATTATAATTCAGTTCTGTGGATCTTGCATTGGGGAAAGAAGGAGGCCTGCTGCATTCACAATTTTATGGCACCAGTCAATATAGTTGTATGTTAAACTATAATTGCATACAAAGTTGAGAAAAGTCCAGTGGAAGCCATGTCAGTCGAGCTGCTGTTTTGCTACAAGTAACATGATTGACAAATGGCTAAGCGTCATAACGTGAAATGTATGAATAATTAAGTTACCATAGTTTTTATCTGCTGCTAATAATACTGTAAATAACCGACTAGTCATATACTTCACTAGTCCCAGGTAGTTAGATACCACATCTCCTTATACATGCTAGAAGAAGTACTCAGTTTGTTACTTAAGTATAACGGCAAATACCGGAGCAAAAAAAGTTCTCAAGTAAAAGTATTTCATGAAAAGATGTATTTAAGTAAAAGTATTAAAGTACCTGTTTAAAAATGTACTTCACGAGTTTGAGATAGTTTCAAATGTAGTGATTTTATATTAGTTTTATTCTAATTTGTCTGTTTTTTATCTACAAATGTGTTAAAATTTGCCTCGGCCTTTTCAGCAGGTCTCAAACAATAATATGATTTTATTTTTCCGTTCGGTTCAAAAGTGTAGTAAAAGTAAAGATACCTGCTCTCAAATGTAGTAACGTAAAAGTCAAAACTTTAAAATCAACATATAAGTAAAGTACAAATGTCTAAAATGTATACTTAAATACAGTACTTTAACACTTTTACTTTCTTACATTCCACTACTGCTCTTTATATGGAAGTATTTTTTGCTGGTTGCATCGTTGGCCAATTTGAAAACAAGTTTACTCAACACAATCTCCATGTTAACTTAAAATAATCGGCAAATCTTCAAATCTGGATGACATTTTAAGAAAGGTTAAATAATGCTTAGATGTGCTGCAATTTGGCAAATAGTTTAGCTAAAAGGACAAGTTGTTGGCTTCTTATTTGCTGGCCTAGAGTACTGTATACCACATGATTCAGAAAAAGCTGTGTCAGATTTTTTTCTAAATACAGATTTGCATCCCTTTATATCATATTTATCTATTTCAACAATAAACTTGAAGATACCAGAAGAGTTTGACACAATATGGCTACTGTAATGCTATACCGAAGCTACTGTAGTATAACGGTTAATGTCTGAGTATTTGTCTGTGATTGGCTACAGTAAACAGTAAGTGCAGTAAGTGTATTTTATCCTTGCTACAGTGAGCTCTTGTTAAGTCCAGAAATGTCAGCTTTGGTCCACTTTTGGTCCATTTTTTCCTGCTTAACCTTGATGGTAAACGTGAGATGCAGAGGTCCTCCGTGTGAGAGGGGCTGATGGAGTCTTCAGGTGTAGGATCAGCTTCAGGACAAATTCTGCAATGAAAATATAAGAAAAATCAGATAGAACTCAATACAGAAAAACCTTAATACTTACTTATCTATACATGGGTCAATGACGTATAAGGATTTTCAACAGGCCAATTTTAAAATGTAGTTTGTCAGGTCTGCATAAATCTATGTTTGACATTTATATTAAGCATTTTTACCGCTTTTTTGGCTATGACCTTAAAAAATCATGTGTCATGTGTCATCTGAGCATAACTTTAAAATAGTTTTATTTTCTTATACATGGTTGGGATGTTAATCTAAGTTCTGAATAATATGAACATGATATTGTTATTTGAAAACATGAAAACATGATATTGAAAAATGGACACGCTCAGACAATATTTGTTTGAATATTAAGGGAGAAATATCTATTCAAGAAAGCTGAAATTTCAGGTGGGACTAATAACGCTTAAAATATGACAAAAAATATGACAAAAAAGAAAGAAAATGAGATTGATTGATTAGATTTAGAGCAATTTTAAAGAAGTTTAAAAATCAGCGGTTAGGGACGCTCATTTTAACACTGTGCAACAAGTGCAAAAATATGCAGAATAACTAATAATTTCTTTAAAAATGATTTGGTTCCATGAAGGTCAGCGGTACTACAGGTATGTGGGGAATTATTATGAAATTTGAATATTTTGATGTGAAGAAATTGCAGTTGGACACACGTCATGTCATTGACCCGTATACGTACAGCACAAGGGGTGAATAAACTGGTCTGCTAATTTACTCATATTGTGGAGTAAAGAAAAAAAGAACTATTGCTTTGCCTGGCACAGTGTGGTAGTAAAAATCTATTTTGCATTTATTTTAATATGGGCATGTTTATTTCACAAAGCATTTACACAGAAACTGAAAAACAGGCCTTGTTAATATGAACGTGGTCTCCAGTAGTTTGACCTGACTGGAGATGGATAATTAAAGCAATAATTTCCATGGAGACTGGCAGGAGCATTTTTACCCATAAATTACACTTGGTACTGTTACTATTTAGTACTACTAGAGCTATTTTACTATTATTACAAGTTCTATCATTTAGTTTAAAAAGTTTTTTGTGTAATTATTCATTCTACGCCAACTCCTCCTACTAAAATTTGACATGATCCCTACTACAACTACTAAAGAACTTATGAAAAGTGTTTTCACTCCTGACTAATCCTGCAAATATTGAAAGTACTACCTATGGATCATACAGTTTGACAGTTATCCCAGTGTTAATGAGCTGTGGGCAAAGCAAATGGTCAGAGGAACCTTGTAAGTCATGTGCTGAGGTCTGGTCATTAGGATTTCTATGAAGCAAAACACAGTTAAAGAAATGATATTCTGCAGCAAAGTGGAACATTTACATTAGCCAGAAGAGACCTAGCGCTTTGGGTTTTACACATTTTATAGTAAGCCTGTTCTGAGCAGAGTACGGAATAGAGTCGTGTAGTTAAAGGTGCACTACGGAACATTTCTGGTACACCTGGTACATTTGTCTGTATGCATAGCCCTGCACTCCAGCACGGGACACATTTTGAAAGCTCATTGAGGGATGATAAACTGCAGTCCCGCAAACTAAATATGAAGGTAAAATAAAATATACAAATGATTAACGTTTGCCTCTCATGTGGTATTATCGGTATTATTTGTGCTGGATATTTTATTTGACATTAAAAAACATCTTAAGCTGCCTAAACTTGCAGATTTGGTCTAAATTTGCGCACATTTTAGACAATTCCTTTCTACTTTTCTGTGTTTGATTGAGCTTTGAAGACATGGCAGAAGTGTGTTGGATTGAGCTTTGAAGACATGGCAGAAGAACAGAGCACCTCTAGTGAATTCAGACATAAGTTCTTTTTTAAAGAGAGGTACATATAGGCCTATCGATGTTTTATTTTGGCCTATTCTTAGCCTTGTCCCAATGCTGTTCGTAATACAGGACTGTGTTTTGCCATCACATTTCAGTTGTTTAAAAGGCCTCAAGTCAATAATATGCCATTTACTGAGGCCTATTTAATGTTTTGTATGATTGAACAATAAATATGTTACCAAGTTAACGCTTTAGGAATTATGTGCACACGTGTTGTTTTTTTTTTTTTTCAAGCCATTGTAAAGACATTTCGTGACACAGAAAACAAATCTTCCCATATTGCAGGATTTGCGGGTGGGAGCAGGACGAAATACCACAGGAAATAAAAAGGACAATTCTTTGCGGGCGCGAGGCTGGGGGCGGGAAAACTCCAGCGCGAACCTCTATCTCTACGGATATGTTCTTGCATTGGTTAGCACGGTCCACGGTTTGACCTTAAACTTATCGATTTCGCGTTTATTCTGATTTTTCTGATGCTAAATAAAATCCTCGAGGAAAACAAAAGATGTAATTGCTTTGCCTGAAATGTTCCACAGTATTAACCTTTTCAATCGACACGGAAACAAGCAGGTGTCATTGTTATAGATGAAAATGCAGGGCAGATCTGCGGAGAGGCGAGCCCACTCACAGAAACAACACATGCTTTACAATCTTTTCTTTACAATCTTTACAAAACCTTTTCTAGCTCGATATATTCAGCATCATCCTCTAGAACATTCCAAAGCTAGAACATCTCCATGGAGACCCCAGAAAAGTTCCATGGTGCACCTTTAGAAGACTGTGTGCGTGTCTTACAATTGGCGAGCTGCAGGCGGCTCTGTTCTTTCTGTTGACTTGGAGTGGGCCTGGGTTTGGATTTGACATAGTTCATCTTCTTTGGTTCCATGTCGCCTGAAAAGGAAAGAACAAATGTACAACCACAAAATTAGAAGGTTTCACACTTGGTTCTTTTTAATTTAATCTGCATTTTGTGAGAAAGGGGAGTTAGATACATTACAGACGATATATGATGAGTATTAAACGTCGCTATTTTCCAATATCATTACAAACCTGGAGTTGTGTTTTGTTTCATTCACCCACATTTAACACACAAACAAACAAAGAAAAATGTTGTAATAACCAATAACATTAGAGATGTTCCAATTTGGAGTAAATTTTGAAAGAAACCACCGACTAACTAACAAACCGGTGATTCATCCCTTATAAATATGCAATACACTTTCACATCAATGGGTTTAGAAAGCTACTGCGGCTCTTAATATTACGATCAAAATTGACCTCTAAAAACCACAGCAACGGGAAAGTGGAAGTTGTACAATTAAAAAAACACGCCAGAAATCACTTTGCTGATGTTAGCGGATTATTTTGAAAAGTTAAATAAGCAGTTTTATTTAGAAGAATTAAAGAGCTCATATAATGTTGTTTCCTCATCGTAATCATACTGGAGTTGTGTTTAGTTTCATTCACACATGTTTAACACACAAATCCTGCGTATATTTTCTTCCCTAAAACTAAAAACACTACATTTTAATACAAACGTGCTCCACTATGTTTTTAAACTCCATACATATTAGAATCAATGGATTATTTCAGACAATTGCTAGTAAGGTAAAAGGAGCTGTAAACTTGAAAACTATACCACTTCATGACATCACAAGGTGGAACAGCACATTTTAAGCTTTGAAAATGCAGACAGACTAATAATAAATGGTTACTCAAACGTGAGAATGAAACAAAACACAATTTCAGGCATGTTTTGTGGAGGTAACAGCATTATAACATGATTTAAATCTAATATAAGACCTTTAACCTAGCGGATTTGTGTGTTTTCAGCTTTGGTGTGTCTAAAATGCTTTGTCCATCCCAGTAAAAAGTGACTCAGAGTTCACTTAAAACCGTCTAATGCGTTTAATTAAGAAGGTTCCCAACTGCTGGGTCACAAATGGCTTTCATTAATTCAAAGTGCACTAAAGTCACCAAGGACAATGTTGTGGTTTCAGTTTGGTGGAGACATTGGACCCTTTGCTCCATTAAGTTTAAAGGGACATATTGAGAAAAGAAAAGACCTTTTAATCATGTTAGAATGGTGTTTCCTTATCATTAAAAGAGTATTTTCTGATCTGTGTTTTGACGCTGTTTCCACATCACAAATAGATCAGGAGTTTTGGTGTTTTGTTTCATTCACACATGTTTAATATACAAATCCTGCATATTCAGGCTGAGTTTTTCTCTCAAACAGAAAACACTTTGTTCTACTTTGTGATGTCAATATTCCCTCCGACGCATGATGTGTTTTTAAACTTCACACACCTTCACTAGAATCATTTGGATCATTTCAGCCCTGGAACTGCCAATCTGTACAAACTACTGCAGTGTTCCCCAGGCTGTAGCTCGGGAGCATAGACCGTATATATGAATGGACATAGTGCCAGTCGCCGTGTGCCAAACAGGAAGTGCTCCAGGAGGCTCTTCTGGCTCCTTCTGACCCCGGCTCCTATTGACTTACATTAGGATCTTGTTGCCCCCCTCTCTCTACCTGCTGCTGTGAGCCTTGTCATTTTGGTCTTATGATGTTCTTATTAACCCGCTCTACATGATCCTGATTTTTTTTCTCTCTATTTTGTCGGTGAAAAAAATCCTATTCATTCTATAGAGCCTGGCTCCAGATTCGCCCCTGTAACCATGAAATGTCGCCTCATTTCAGCAGCACTAAACGCTATGGGTGACGTCACACTCGCTTAGTCCACTTTTTTATACAGTCTGTGCTCAGGAGTTACCTCCACACCCCTGCCAAGGAGCCTGCCAAAAGATTCCTTAATTCTATGTATTGTTGATAAGAAGTAAAATGTGATGAATTACCATTGTAAATCAATCATTTTTGATGCCTCCTCTGGTGCACTGATAAATGGTTTATGTTTTATAAGGCTCACTGTGGCTCGTACATTTACTAGTTTCTTTGTGACTGCTAAAAGTGGTAGCTCT
>KN490309.1:20971-43312 GCA_000787155.1 Scartelaos histophorus
TGTGCTCCGGTGTCAGCGCCGGGTTAGCTCTCGGTAACAAGAGGAGCAGGAAACCACAGGGAGAAGTACGTGTGGGGGGCACACTTTTAATTGAGGGGAAGAAATGAGCATCAGTGGTGTTGTGAGGGCTATCTTCAGAGGCCAATTAATGTGGAATACAAAGCAGCCATGCAATCTGCTCCAGTTTGTGTCTGGTGCATGGCTCGCTCACATGGGCCTAGTCTCAGAGGTATCTCTACATTAAATTAATTTAAACACTCCTCCAGTCGATCCACACAGCCCACAGCCTCACCTCCACAGCGCATCATCCAGCCCACCCCCATTATTACCCACAACTCCCCTCTAAAAGAAATCTCTCCCTGCAGTGCAAATTTATAACACCTACCGCACACACCTTTCCTTCGCAGAGCAGCCCACTGAGAAGCAGGCTCTCTTCGCTCGGACAAAAATAGCATGACTTTCCTCCTCGGATTGCTGCCCAACTGAGAGGCGCGCTCAAATGGCTGAAGAGTTTCTGGATTTGGTCTAGTAGCTTCATACAAACACGTTCGGGAGAAATGCTGTTATTTGTGTCCTAGGGATATTTGCTAGTTCACTCTGAAGAAGAAGCAAAGTTGTTTTTTTAAGCTTACAGTGGGATTTAGTGGTTTAGCAATGCCATATTAAATAAAAAGAAACAAATATTAAAAAGTAATTACAGGGGTAGACAACAGAGCTTTTTAATATGTAAAATATTTATGATTAGGTAAAATAATCAACAGGATAAAACTATAGATATAATTTTGCACATGACAACAGCATGATAATCTCATATTATACACTTTACACTCTGGCCCTGAGCCAAACTGACAACCTGAAGTTTAGCTTTTCTATTTACATAACAATTACAAAATAAAATGTCAGTGGAAGGGTGAGCTATTATGTATTTTGAGAGTCTAGCTTTTCTATTGTAAAGGCATAGGTCCTTAAGCGTAATGCCACTCTTTTTATCGTAGCCAAAGTCCTGATGGATGCTGGGCAGTGATCAGGGTGAGGCTCTGCATAAGAATGGACTGAAAAGGGAAAAGGCTGATGTATGTCTGCCCTGATGAAGGCCTGAGTAACAGTGCAGAGATAAGGAGGGCTCACAAAGAACAGAAACCTAATTGTGAAAGAGAAAGATGCAGGCTGGCTCTGCGAGATGCTTAATTTATAAGAGCTCACGGCTGAGGTAACGTGACAGGCCAAGTAATGGTAGAGAAGAGTTTGAAAGATTCCTTTGTCTTTTAGATCAGGCATTCATTTACTGGGTTCCTCTCCTCTATCTTTCTCTTACTTTGAGTTTTGTTTTTTTCCTCTGGTAAAACGTCAACAGTGGCGGATTCTTCACAGAAGTAATCAATCTTAATCACAGTTTGAATAAAATATTTGCCTTGGCTGCATCTCCTCTCCAACCTGTTTACAGTGGATTTGGACTCAACAGACAGAGGGACACTTTTGTTTGTTCAACAATGTCATCCTTTCTTTTCATTTTAAGTTTTTTATTTCATATAAAGTTATAGTTTCAAGCCACATTTTCCTTTAGTGAGTTGGACTGCTCTGCTTACTGTGTGCCTGGGTAAAGTGGTGTCACCTCTCCAGCTGGGGTGCCCTTGCTCTGCTGCCTGTCTGCTCTTCCTCCACCTCTCTATCTGCAGCTCATTGCCGATGCAGGGAGCATAGCCACAGCCGTAGACCTCTGCGTGGAAACACCCAGCAGACAAGAAAAATGACGGCCAGCGCAATCTCATTTTCTGAGGGGCTGCAAGTCAGCCAGGAAATGGCTATTATTCCATCGACACTGTCGGTATTAAGTTATTTCCTTCTCTAAATACGAGAATGTTCATGAATATCTATTGAGTTCCAGGTGCAAGCGCTAGAGGTTTTTGTCGCCACACACTTCAATGATTGCCCCCCTATATTCTGCCTGCTGCACCCTCACTTCTGAGATTGAAGTGAAAGACAATGGTAGTGGAAATTGGCTAATAAATCCAGTGCAGGCAAAAGGCTGTTTGAGCAATGTGGGCAGCTCATGCATGCTTTTTAAGAAGAGGAAAACCTCTTGCTTTGCTCAAGCGTGTGCTTTTCCAAAAAGAGGTGACCAGACTAAATGGTCCGATCTTTTCTCAAAGTGCAATACATGTTTCTTGTTGTGTTCTATCGCCCGTTTGCTCAAAGCTGTTTTATTTGAAATAGCAAAATACTGAAATGTAAGTCTAGACTATAGGTTGTAGTCTGAAAACACACAAAGGATGAAAACAAAAAGATGTCTGTGTAATCCCTCAGTCCTCAGTGTCTCATCAGAAACTTGACCAGAACTCAAGAAGCCACTTGGACAAGCGACGAAACGTCACTAAAACTAAAACTTTTGTCAAGCTGACAGGCCTGAATATATCTGCTATACAAAACAGAACAAACTAAATATGTTCCTACTTCACACCCTAACAAAAAACTTAAGTGTGCATTTTCACAAGAGAGATATAAGCTCGAACTTTACCAACTACCACAGTTAATTGTTTAACGCAATGAACGTAAATAAAGTTAGTCCTACCGCTGCCGGAAGTGGAGTCCAGGTGTAGTGAAGGATGAGCCTGGATCAGGTGAATCCAGTGAGAAACACGCCAGACATCCAGATCTGTACCGACATCCAAAGCAGAAACTAATGAACTAATGCTAGGCTAACAGTCACTTAGCACGATATCAGTTTAGCCTTTGCGAGGTTCTAAATGCACAACAGAACACATACTTTTGATCTTATTCTGCCAAACACATGTTTAGAGTTAGTATTCATTAGCTAGTATAGACTACAGCATTAAACTTACCAGCAGATAATGGTTAACATTTTCTTTGGACAGTTCTTTTATCTAAAACAACAAATGGGACATGTTTATTATTTTATCACATTACCTCATCAGCAGGCGACTTCACGAAAGTCCAACGACGTTCTTGTTCTGTACAGAGTTTCTCGTTCAGTCTTAGCTCGTAATTTCAGTTTTACATTTAGCTTCATTTAGCATTTAGCACCAATGCTTCTGGGTCGCATTGGTGTCATTTTCCAAACAAATGGGGAGATGTCTAAAGACATTAGGATTATGGGCCATAAGGTTTGTTAATTAGTTGCAAGTTCTCTTGACTCCCCCGTGTGGCTAAAAGGGGAACATCACAGGCATCTAGAAAGACAAGATCTCTGGGTATTGGTTATATATTTCAGATGCACGCACACTAACAATAAGACTGTTTCATCAGCCTACAAAAGCTATTATGTATAATCACAAAGGCATATAGACCATAGAACACTATCTTAGAGCACAAACAGAAACAAAATGTTGCCATGATGAAAACAAAGCTTAAAAATGATCAGCAGAGGTGAGCAGGTGCCTCCAGAGAACACACAGGGGGAGCTGGGTAACCGTGTGTCCAGTCTCAGGCAGTCCATCGCCGCTCCAGACAGGCCCACAATTGATTGAAGGTGCTGGACCATAAATGAAGGTATTGATTTGGAGGTCAGAGTCGCAGGATGAGGTCTTGAAATAAATTGAAATAAACATATCAATACATCAAGTATATTACACCCCAAGCACACACATACAGTCTCATAGATATATTATAAGGCTTGTTTAGCTTAATAGGAGATTGATTCATTCACATGTAATTGCTTTCTCAGATAACAGGATAAAGAGTGAAAACTATAGCTATCTAATGGCAGATCATGTATTTTTATCATCATCTGTTAACATCAATGAAGTAAATCAGCAATAACTTGAATTTGTATCTGTTGTATTTGTATTTTCAAATGAAGACGGTAAAAAAAGAATAAAGAATCATAAGCAAGTAAAAAAAAAAGACTTTCTGATTATAGAAATTTCATTTAATCTGCATAATAAAAGAACAAAGAGAGCACTTAAACATGAGCACTCAGGAAAGGTTAAGGCACTTCCAATTTATGGGTCAGGGGGAGACTCTTGTGAAGAAGCAGCAAAAATGACTTGGCTGGAAGACCAACAGAATCCCACTGTAAAGATGTGGAAGCCAATTAAGACAAAGGTCACAACATAAAAGAGGGAAGCCACTGCACAAGGCGGGCAGCTCCTTCTTTCAACCATTTCACCAGTGCAATCTATCCAACAAAATGACTCATTGCATTTTATTATGACCATTTGTTTTATGGTTCTGGTTTCACATGTGATTATCCCAATGAACTGACGTATGCAGTTTGTCAAGCAACAGGTCTTCTGACATAATGAGTAAAATTATTATACTTCCTGGACTGTTCGTGCAATATTATTGGCACTGCACTATAATTTCATTCAGAGTATGACATGGCCAAAGCGTATAGCCTCAACAGATTCGGCAAAAGAGAATATTAAGGCTCACCTGGACTCTTATCTATTATTATTATCAATTAAAGCTTGCCTGCTCTATATTAAACTTCCACTTTCTCGAATGAATAGGCTCACACCCTCCATAGCTGAAAAAAAGTAACAAGCTCACTGTTTTATGTTTGTAGTTCCAATTTAATAAGCACATGATGAAAAGAGCCATTTAGCACAGAAAAGCACAGAAGCGAGTATCTCCTAATGAAGGCGGACTAATGTTTTTCATGGCGTGTTAATCGTGCTTGTAATTGTAAGTGTGCGAATTAAAGAAAATTTAATGTTAATTGTAACTGCAGCTACTTTCCTTCTTAAATGATCCTCATCAGACCCAATCCAACTATTATTTAAGCCTATATAAAACCCTGGTATCATAAGTACATATAAAAGGATCAGTCTATTTCTTACATCTAATAACCTCATGTTCTTATAGGGGCTTCGGGGGTTTGACAGCTCCTACCCAAACATCTGAGGTCACTGCTCCAGACCTGGGTAGACTGAAGCACAATCATGGGCATATCGAAAGGCCTTTGGTTCTCTGCTGCTCTCCTTCTGCCTTCACCTCCACCCGAGGACCAGTCATGCATGGCACGGGTTCCCTGGCTCATTTGCCGAATATAGTTCCCAGCTTGTCCGAGCTGTGGCAGGTGGGGGTGTAAGACATGTCAGATCCAGCTGTTCCCCAAAAGTATCAAGATGACTACCACAAGGATACAACCACAGTATGCTCACCCACGCCTTTCCAGTGTAGATAACAATTAGCAAGCAAATGATCAGTAGTACTCTTCTTGTATTTCCTGCTTCCAGTCTTAGTGATTTGAGATGATGTCATACACATACAAACCAGGCATTTATTTCAAACTAAAAGTCTCTTGAGGCTTAGGTTGGGACCCCATGTTTTGTTTTGTTTTGTTTTTTTCACTTTAAAATCATTATGTATTCACAAACATTTCTGTCTCAGTTTTAGAAAAGGAAGAATGAGAAAAAATAAATGGACTTTAAGCTGCCACTCACACATTTATGTTTTTACCATAATATTAAGTGTAATCTTTCTCATTACTTTTACTCTTCCATGAAATAGTTATTAACCTTTTTCTGTTGTATGAATGTGTGAATGAAATACAATCTCTAATAAATCTCTGTAAATATGTAAATAGTGTGATGACTGAGACTGAATGGGACCAGTTTTACTTATTGTTAGACTGGGTGAATGATTGCATTAAAATACACTGCATTCTATTTTAATGGCATGAACGACATTTATGACATCAACCTGTCCAGGGACGGAAGGTGGAAACGAGCAATTTTGCTTTAACCTGGCCTCTTTGTGTAGTTAAATGTTTTTATGTGCATTGTCCCTGATAAATAAACAAATAAACTAAACAAATAGGAAAAAATATTTGAATGAAATCATATAGAGTGGCAGGTATTCACTTGCTGTATGTGGTCACTGTCTCTGCCTTTGGAGCAGCTGGACAGGACATGGGCGAAGGAGCAGGACATGACCAATGATATGTGTAATAGGAACTGAAGGCACAATTAGGGTGCTTATGAGGTACTGGAGGTGCTACGTTTGGACAGTTTAACCCAAACCACAAGGACACCATGTGTTTGTGTACATGTACTTCATGTATCATATAGAATCATATTCATAATAACAACACTTGCTCAGTACCAAATGACCTACTCACCCAAAATCCTCGTCTCATCTGGACTCATGGAGCTGTTATGGACTGAGGGGCCAAAATGAATAGGTTTATTTATCAAAGAGAGACAGATCACAGATGTAATGAAGATGCCATATCCAAGGTACACACAAGTCAAAGCAAAAAAAAGAATGAATAAGGAATCAGTGAAAAAAAAAAGTCATAAAAACCTATATTACCACATGTCATATCATGTCAAATATTGAACATAGCACATCACATACATTAGTTCCAGTGCATATTAATGGTCCCCGTAGCCTCCTTCATAGTTGAGACTCTTCAGACAGGAAGGAGGGCCACACCATTGATCAGACAATGGAACGTAATGGGACGTTCCGGTACAGAAGCCTCTCTCCAGGGGTCGAGGCTTTTGGCAGCAGAATGTGTTTACATTGTAATTAGAATTTAATAGCCCTAATTAAAATCCCCAACCACAGATTATTCCAAGCCTTACAACGTGCTGAGCCTCACAACCTAACTAAAATATATAAACCTCTATTCAGTGACAAGGTTCTATAGGTTCTGGTTAGCTTTAAGGGAATTGCCAAAACTGCAAATTGATTTCGGAAGAGATTTACAAGAAGTCTTTGGCTTGGGAAAATTGTGATGCAGTTAAAGACATTAAGTGCACATACCCTGGTCTTAAACTCTTTTCAATATGAAACTTTATTGACTTTTGTACTTCTTAAATTATAGATTTTCATAGCGTTGTATCTTTCTTTTGTTCTTATTCCAATCCAACCCTTTTATTTTCCATCTCGAGTGAATCCAAAATCAATGTTATGGACATCTGTCTGGGCCTCTGAGGGGCGAGCAGAGGGGCAGACAGGAGGAGGCCAACAAGTGGAACACAAACACACCTGTCTGTGCTGCCCGCTGTACCTGCTCTCCCGGGACAGTGGGCAGAAGGCCGATCCGCGGTCCATCTGAGTCCTGCAGCCGCCTCTGCCAAGCCCCCGTCCCAGCAGAGAGCAGGGGGAGGCGGTGTGGGGAGGAGGCTGGCTCTTCTGAGTGTACAGCATGCCACCAGCCGCTCTCATGGGGGGACAGGACTAGACTGTGCTGATCCCGCTTGGCGCTGGGGACCCAATCGATCCAGAGTGTGTCAGAGAGGCCAGCGCACATCAATGAGAGCACAGGAAGATACACATACACAATGTGCTCAGTGGTGTTCAGCCCAAATGTGTTTTGCACATCAGTGTCTGACCTCTGCTCCTCAGCTATTTTTTTTCCAACTATCAAGAATAAAAGCCAACTTCAGAGAGATTATTAGATTCCAGAAGAGCTATAGGCAATTATGGCGTAATAACAAAGAAAAGGCATTTGCTACGATCACTTGTCTCTCATACTACTACTGTTCCTACATTTAGAAAATTGAGTAATTATTCACCTTACTTATAATTACTTATACTCACCTCAAATTGGAAAGCTACTTGAAGACGTCTTTTAGAAAGTCATCAGTAGTTGTAGCTCATTATATAACTGGGTATCACTGCATAATATCTACCTCAAATAACTGTAATAAAGAATGAAAAAAGCACATAAAGTACAAATATTTTTTTTATGACTGAGGCTTAATATCAACTATTCTCTTAAGTAATCACTAACCTTGAATCATTATGAACAAACTATAAATTATTATTATTATTATTATTATTATTATTATTATTATTATTATTATTATTATTATTATTATTACAAATTATGTCTTTCTTCATGTTTTACAGATGGTGTTGTTATTATAATTTACTTCTTAGCAATTGTTTTATCCACTCATTGGATAGAAGATGGAAGTGCATTTCTGGATCTTTCTCTGAACTCTTGTTTCTTCTTTTGGCCTAAATTAGCCATAGAAAACATTTGGACAGCGCCCTCTGAGTGTGATCTGTGCTCTCACATCATCCAATGAAGCGACTCTTGTTACTAATGAGAGCAGCGCCGGGCTCCAGGGTCAGCTCCTCTCCTCTCAGCCCTCTGCACTTATATCTGAGGCCATGTAGTTAAAGAAGCACAGACAAAATGTACACACTCCTTCTTAATTAGCAACAGGGGTCACTGTGTCTGTATTAAATCAGCTTTGTTAACCCCTGAGTGGCATTTGGTGTTAGGGACAGGGCCATCTTGACATTGAAGAGGGCATTATTTTTATGAACTAGAGCTGATAAGGATTGGTACAACAAAAATAACAGAGATCAGAAAATAGTGTAGATAGTTGAACCGGTTTGATCCTGGTTTGAGCTCAGTTTAGTCCTGATATAGGCTTGATTCAGTCCAGTTAAAGTGCTATAGTTAAGTTTAGAATTGCACCCATAGAGCACGTGTACCACCAAACCAAACTGAACCAAAACTATAGCCCTTCCTTCGATAGAAAGATGACATAGACTGCAAAAATGTGCATCTACCAGCACTGTCACGGGCCTCTCCTCTACATCCTCCTGCGCTCTGTTTTGCCTTTGTTCCCAGCCTGCTCCATGCCATGTCCAGGTCCTGCCTCTGGGGACTTCAGCCTGGCAGGAGTCTTGTTTTCGCACTTCCTTTTTTCTTCTTCTCTTTCTATGTATTGTAGGTGCTTGGCTAATTACCGGCACATTCTACCCCCCCTGCCAACCAGCTCTACCTACAGCCTTACCTCCTTTTCTCTCCTTCTCTCTACCTCCCCCTCACTTGAGAAAAGGGGTGAGATGTGTATTAATGCAGCAGTGAAGGGCAGGGGGTGACTTACCATGCGTTATAGCGAGGAAGGAGGAACCAAGAGGAGGCTATTTGAATACAGAAACAACCCAAGTTCACTCCTCTCTCCTTTTCTTTCTCCCCTCTCCACCACATCCTTTTCAGCATTCTCTTACTTTCAAGCCTCCTCCCTCCTCTCTCCTTTGCTCTCCGGCTTGCTGCCACTGCTGATTTGAATAATTCAGCACAAGCCGGTATTCTCCAGGGCCCCATTGTCTGTGCACGGCAGGAGAAGGAGAAGGAGAGATAGGGGGAGAGCGAGGTGTTCGGGTGATGGGGCGGAGGTGGTGCGGGGGTCCGTCCTGCTTGCCTTCACCTAGCTGTGGCGTAAATCAGTGCTAATGAGGCAGAGGAGGAATACCTAGGCCCCGGTACAAAAGCTTTGACTTGCACACAGGTAGACGTGCACATTAGCAGTCGGCACACGCGCGGCACCTCTATAACCTTCAGTGCACACCGGTGTTTTGGTTATTGACTTGTTGCTAACCCCGACTCCCAAGTGTGCCGGCAACCGAGCGTATGTTCAATGTCATTGGAAAGAGGAAGAGGGATATCGGCAAAAAGAGCAACAAATACAGGAAAACAATCAGTGTAGCTAATCGATGACGCTGTGGCTAAGGTCACAGCGAATGGTCAGTAAGCACATACAATGGATTCAAATGTTCGAAGAAAGTGTTATGGAGAGAACTGGGAAATTAAGCTACTGCATGTATGTATGTATTTAGGACTCCATTTTATAGTTTGGGATCATTTGGAACAACATTTGGAATTGTCAGAGAACTTTAGTGTGCACAAAGAACATATCAAGTCTGAAAGTGATTATCTGACACCTAAATCTAAACTTTTATAATTTATCAGGGCTTGGGATCAGCACAAAAACAGTGAATTGCTATCACGTGTATTGAATATTTCATATATTCACATTTCCTTGCAAATCTCATCTCTGCCTTTGCCTCCTTCAGATGGGGAACTTCAACATGTCCTGTCCTTGCGTCGGGAATCTCCTAAAACAACAAACCGGACAGTGATCAGCTGTTGTGACTAAATTCCCAGGACTCCGCAGCCCCCCACGCCCCACCGGTGATTTGTTCCCATAAGAAAAAGTGTCAGTAAAAACTACACCTTCATGAATATGGACCAATGCCAGAGCTTTGTACTGTCTTCACTGTGACTTCAGTCAAGTAGCGCTCTCTTAGGAGATGACATACTAGGCCGTCAGATCTGGGCTCTTTACTTTCTCGTACCAAAAAAGAAACATACAATGTCTAGACATCAAAGGAATGATGCAAATGTTGTGAAAGGACGTTCTTTTGTGCGTCTTGTGAACCGGCTGTCAGGCATGGGTAAAATGCCTTTTAAATCGTTTGGGAGTGGAGACTCAGAACTAACTATTGCAGATTATTTCGATCAGCGCTGCCTGAGTTCTATATTTGGCTCCGGTGGGTGAAGAACTCAATAAAAAAACAATGAGTACGGGGGAGGCAAGAGTTCTTATAGAGAAAGCTTTTCCCTGGGCACATTTTACAACTGTAATAATGTAATCGAGGGAACGTTTATTGGGTTGTTTATATGAAATAACAAGCTAATAACCTGTAGATGGGCTCAATTAAGCAGCAAATCATTGCAAACTCATGGAACGTCTGGGCCTTCTCTTTATTTGCTTAGTTTTTTGGTGTTTGCCTCTTATTACCAGCTTTTCAAAGACACAATTGGGGACTCCTAGAACAGAGAAATGATGTGGAACTACAAGTATGTATGAAGATATTTGAACTTATGTACTCTGGAACTTATAACCACATTAGGAAAAGATAAAGCCACCCTGGTACGAGAGAGCAATGAGCGAAACATAGAAATCTGACATCTGTTTTGCAGCTGAGAGGAATTATGGAGGGTGCTTTTGGACTTACACATAGGTAGCCAGAAAAGGTTCATGTTTGAAGAGAGGATAACTCTGAATTCAAAATGGCTGGAGTGGACTAGAAGAAGAAAAGAACATCAAAGAATTAACCACTGGAAATCTGTAGTGAATTTAATCACTGGGGCATTTCAGTTATTACAGTTGTGAAAGGGAAATAATAAATCTGGTAACAAAACTAGTAAAAAAGTAGTTATTTATCAAATGTCTTATATAACCTCAACTAGTTAGATTGTGTATTTGTCTCAATATAGGAGACGTCTCTTTGAAACTGGGAGATTGCTCAACACATCACAACATAAAACCATTTTAGAGATTTCACAATACCAAAACACCAGGCTGTGGTCAGAGTGAAACACTGAAACATTCAAAACCCCATAAACACACCAATCATCTCCTCCTCAGTTTGATCTCCAGTTCATGCTTTAGAAGTTTCACCGAAACAGGAACAAACACATTAGTAACCTGTGTGCTACAACATAATTATCCACATACGCTCCCAGATATTTAAAACCAGTGACTGTTGTTAATGGTCACGGCAGGGCAGCACTTTCTAACACAGCCCGGATGTATAACCATTTATTTTTGTACTTTTAATCAATTCCAGTCAGAACTGGACATAAACCAACATACTCTTTGTGTTAGACCCTAACTTAAAGGTTTACACAAAATGCAAATGAAGAGAAAAGTCTAAAGGAAATACAAAACACTTGTATACACACATATTATGACTGTAACAGCTCATCTGATGGAGACACTCTAATCCAAATGTTGGCACGTTTTACATGTGTAAAAGTGATCAGTGGTGAACATAACGACTGCCCCAGAACACATGTACAGGACTACATGCAAAATTAATGAATAATTAAACAAAGAACAAATGTGAGATCTAGAATGCTGCTGCTACAGTATCATAAGTGTTAATACTTATGTAGGTTATAGCAAACAGCCAAATAGATGTTTAAACTATGCTCTGTAAAATATATATTCATACATTAAATTGGAACTTTCATCTTGTAACATTTACTTTCTAAATTTAATTTGAATTTAAATAGAATAACAACTAGCAGACGCACAAGAGAGTTTTGCCACCACCAGAGCTGCTCCCAACATTGAGTCAAGCCTCAGCTGTCTGACAACTGCACTTTCCAATTAGACGTATCACCTCTTGTTACTGTAAAGGTGAGACACGGATTTGCACCTTGTATAGATTTGAAGGAGCAGATTTACACCATGTCAGGGTTAATGTAACAGCAATCAGCAGCTGCAGAATTGGGTGCAATCAAAGTCCTCCTCCTTGTCCTGCTCCTGGTTACAGCGCCGAGCAGCTGTGGCACACACAGGCCTGGTGTGGGCCGTGCCAATGTGAGCTTGTCCCAACTGTATAACTGCTACTGGCCTGACAGTAATCAGCCACACAAGTGAGTGTGAGGAAGTGTCAACAGAAACAAGCCCCTGTGCTTCGTTTAGGCCCAGACTGAACTCATAGCTCATTGCTGGTGACATAATTTAGATGAATAGGGGTGCAATCCATCAGAGAGGTACTGCTGGAGCTGGAGAGAAAGAGGGAAGGGGGTCCAAACCTCTGTGTGTCTACTGCCAATAGGGATCCCATTACCCCACACCTGTTAACAACACCAATTCCCTTGTATAAATAGTAAAGTGAGCTTACAGCAAGACACTGCGGTGGAGGGAGACAGATGCAGAGCTACTGAGAACGTGAGAGAGAAAAAGCAAAGAGGAGAAGAGGGGCTAGACAAATAAAGAAATGTTTGTTGTTTGGTTTTAAGAGGACTTGCACCTCTGGACATGATGGATGAACCTGGGGACCGGGGAGACAGAGCACGGACAGTCTGAGGAAGACGCTCCAGTCACAACACTGGGCCTGACTGACACAAGAGAGACATCTAGTGGTGAGGCAAACTGCACCTCAGAGCCACTGGGAACATTTGACACTGTGAAATATGAACATAAAAACAAGCAATCTAGATCTAGGTCTTAGTTAATGATGCAAACATTATCAGAAAAAAGTCTCGTGCCATAACTTTCTTAATAGATGCCTTTTTCACTGGTAGAACAGGTTATATTAGATATTACTCGTTATATTCCATTTATTCTCCCTTAATGGATTTTATTGTATTAGAGGAGGCACTAAGTATAGGAACGAAAACACTATTCTGAAGCTAATCAGTGGAATAGATTATCAAAATCATAGTAATATCAGTGATAAAATAGCCAATATGCGCAGACTAGAAGAGTTAAAAAGCTATGAACACATTTATACTCTCAAAATTTAAAAGCTGTAATTTGCCAATGTTTATAATAATCTTGTTCATTTCATGCTGTGGCTAAATGGTGCAGTCCACCTCCACACATCCTCAAAAAGCCTGTCTGATTCCTCCCTCCCATTTCTGCCCACTTGCCTGATTTTTTTCTATTTTTTTTTCATATTATGTCAGTGACGTCCATCCAGCAATTATTATGAAATTAAAGCTATTTTCCATGGCCCGGTGTTTGCCCTGGTAATAACCACCACACGAGATAGGCTGCTTCATTCATTTAACATTTTAGTTCGGCTCAATTCCTGTCGCATTAGCCAAAGGAGTCAAAATCACAGTGTCACTCAGATATTCTGCTTAATGGTTTGGTGATGGCCTGGCGTTTTTTTTCTCTCGTCTTCCTTTCGTGATCCTCCTAACCCTATCTCGCTGCCAATTACGCTGTTTAATCTATATGTAGATAATGGTGTCCGGGACCTCCCTGTTGAAATGTCAGGTGTGAAGAGGTTATTAGCTAACTTTTAATTACTGTCCATCATTCAGGAGGTGCCTGGACAGATTGGCCCTCCACAACTGTCTGCTTATCTGGACCTAAATGCTGGAGAGAGGAGGAGGGACCGAGACACATTTGGAGACTCTACAGGTCTGAAGACTCAATTTTGTCATTTTCACACCATTAATCTAGATGAAGACAATTTGAGAAGAAAACAGTTTAATTAAGGAGAGGTGTATGAGAACTAATCCAAATTTGAGAAAATATGGAGAACAAGGAGGGAAATGTGCAGAAAGCAAAAAACGTTTTAGTTGTCCAATTAGAGATTTACAGTCAGTTTATTTATTTTTAATTAACTACAACAATAAATAACTAAATTACTATTTTTTCCATTAAGTTATTATACAGCAAAAAGTATTATGATCATTATTACTAAAAGTTACAATTTCACTAGTGCTTGTACCAATGGATATATGACTATTCATAAATATATTTTAAGTATTATTTTATATATTATTTTAATTCAAATATCTATTACTATTGTCTTGAAATAATACCACTGGGGACCATTGCTTTGGCTAAATAAGCAACAAGCAACACACTATACTAGACTTTTTAGAAATGTAAAACAAAACAATTCCTACGGATTTTTCACGAGCAAAGAACATTTATTGGTGATGAAGAGGAATAGCTTGCCCCAGAACAATTAAGTTTAGAGACTGCATGGAAAATAGTTTGGCATATTAGGTTTGGAAGCAGAAGGCCAGAGATGATCTTTTTCCTGCGTTGTGGTCTTAAATGTTGCTTCAGACAGACACGCAGACTGTTAGGGCGGATTAGCTTAGATTTTCCCCTCTCCACAAATGTTTTAAAAGTCTGCAAACCATTTGAGTGAACTCCCCCTGCCCTGGAGTTAAAGCCCCTATTGTACCATTTTTAAAGAGTTGCACCCCTCACCCCAATCCTGCTGCAGGAACAGGGCTCCCCTCACTTGTACTGGGGCCCACAAAAACACACGTCTTGGCCTCGGTCCCCCGGCCCGGCATCTGCAATGAAATAAAATACACTTAAACAAAACAAATCAAATAGGGATGATCAAGAAGACAGTGGAATTCTGTTTCACAGTAGTCGAGTATACATTAAATATTGTAAGACCTAAGACTATCGGTACAACTTTATAATAACTACATCCTAGACTCCAGCTTTATGACCAGAACAACTCAACTCCCCACAGCAGTTCGGCTGTTAAATCAAAGACTCTTATTGGACTTTATTTTACTTTTACTATAGCTAATGTTGCACTGAAATGTGCTGGCTTAATTTTTTTATGAAACATGACAAATAATCTAATCTAATTCAGTGATTCAATTTATTAGTTTATCAAGAATCATTCATAATAACATATTTAACAACATAACATAAGGCTTTGGCAGAGATATTGTTCCATACAGAAGCACTGTTCAATGACTCAACGACTGTAAAGTTTGTTAGAACCACTGATTCTATTGATATTTTTTAAACATTTGGAATTTCACTTTTTTTTGCATTATTCACTTCTGTATCTACCGCCTATGACAATGCACAGAACTGACTGAATATTTTACAATCCTTGTTTCATCTGAAATAAAAACTACATATTCCTCAGGAGAAAAAAGTGTGGATTTGTAAATATGCAATTCACACTCTCCTGGTTGAACATGGTGTGCTTTTGCAGCAGGGATGAGAGGCTCTGGTTACAGGCGCTGCTCCCACAGGTCACGCACGCATTCCTTATTTTACTCTCAAATAGATAATTGCTAAAAATGGCCAGAAATGCTACAACCATGAGATAATGGAACTGCTCCTTAACAGCCCTCCTCGTCTGCTGCCTTCTCTCTGCACTATTCAAATACCTTGTTTTTCCAATGTAACCACTCAGTTGAGGACATCATTAGACCGATTAATGTTTTTTTCATGCAATCTGCCTTTGAACTGCAGTTTGTGTGATATTTAAGACGTTAAGTGGAGTGCGGCTGTTATGTGAGGGGTAGTGTGTGTTAAGACTACGACTCTGTGGTGAATTAGACCTGACCCATGGAGACCCCGGGCCCCTGCCGCTCCTACCTTTGCAAACCCCTGTCATCTGGATCACATCGAGGCCTTAAGGGGGGTGGGAGAGAGAGTCTACCCAGGCCACGAGTCCACGCAGGGGGCTTTGAGTGTGTGTGTGTGTGTGTGTGTGTGTGTGTGTGCCTCTCCCAGACAGATGACACCAAACATTATGACTTCCATTACAAGTTACTGCAGACTACATCACCAGGTGTTTTTGTTTTGGGGGCTGAAGAAAAAAGAACAAAAAAAAAAAGATTGGAGAGTCTTGGTTGGATTTTGTACCACGTTTATTGTTGTATCATTGTTCCATAACTGAGAGTAAATAACAAAAAAAAGACCATGTAAAATAGCAATGTAAAAAAAAAAGTTTCATGCCAAGAAAATGTCACTTAAGTATTCAAATTTTATGTAATAATAATAATACCAGCTCTGAAATCTGCAAAAATAAGATAGGTGGACCTAATGGGGACTAACTGTGAGGAAGCACTGCCCCCTGCTGTTTAACTATAGCTATAGCACTCTAGGCATCTGTATTAAATTTAATATAAAATTAACGAATATCAGTGTTAATAGGTGCATATGTTTTTATTATAAACAGAAGATAGCAGTGTTTTTATGGATCATGTCATGGATTATTTAATATAGATTATCCATTTGTTAATTTGTATATTTACAGTTAAGTTAAGTTATTGTTAGTGAATTTGGTAAGTAATTCAGCAGATGGGTTAGTCAGTCGTTAGTGGGTTAGTAAATTAGTTTTTTTGTGTTAGATTTTTTTTGTTTTGTTATAAAAAATAATAGATGTTAGTCCTTTACAAAACAGAAACCTGTAGCTTTCCGAGTGTTTGCCACTGCTATGCTTGAGTGGTTCTAAACTGGTTCAAAAGAGTGCAACAATTTAATCAAAACTTTCTATCTATTGTGCCATTTAATGTAATCCAAATATTACAAAATAATTACATTTGACCCCAGTTGAAAATCACTATTAGCATGGCCTTCAGTGCTCGTAAGACTTTGTTGTGGGTAAGATAATTGTCAATATTTCACTTATTGATATGTTGAATAAGAAAAATGTTAGCAGACAGTACATGACGTAATAGCAGGAAGAACATCAGAACAGGTTAGTTTTGTGTGCAGTGGTTGTTCAGCAAGCACAAGCCAGGCATTATGTAGCAGAGGCTGACCACACGCTGCCTTTTTTTTGTTTGTTTGTTTGTTTTAACAATAGGCTGAGAAAGCCAGTGTGGTTTATGGATAAATAGAGTTATTTCCCCAGATTAAATGCAACATGTGGTCATCCTATAATTGTATACAGCTTTGGTGGCTTATATCCCAATCCTGCAACCATTTCATTGTCATTGCTCATTCAGTACATCTTATGTTCTGTTTTTTTTAGACAGTAATTTGAAGACAGACATTTAATGAGCTGTAGGATGCTGGGAGAGCAGAAAAACTGATTAGACAGCAGCTGATATAAAATAGGGATGCACCGATCCATGAAAAAATATTGGTTCTGCCGATACCCTGGTGGAGCCTATAAATTGATGTAATAAGACTCTTCATAGTTGGCTTTGAATGTCTCAGAATGTTTTATACAAGGTTATTCTTACAGAGATAGCAGCGCACATTTGGCGATATTTTTTGTTTTTAGGAAAATAAAGTCAGTAAAGTATTCAAAGTAGAGAGAGAGAGTATCCAAATCAGTATCAGAACTACAAAACAGTCGGTGCATCCCTTATACTGAAGTGAATGATGTTAGGGAGCATTAGTCATTTTGTTAGATGTTAGTAAGATTCTGTTAGTATCTTCCAAGCAAGAGAAAAGGGCTAATTGTAAAGGTAAAAACTGTTTAAATAAAGTCTAAAATCTCATCATCAGTATAATCAGGCATATGAATCAAACCTGAATGAGGTTAAAAGTTGGAAATGGATATAGCAACAACAACAAAAAAAACCCTTTTCAAATAGCCCGCCCCATTGTTGGACCCTTTTAACTTGGAGAAAACAGCTTCAGGCATTTTAGTATTTGTGAGGCAGGTTATGGCTCAGGATCATTATAAAACATGCACACACACAAATGTAGCATAAACCCACACCATGCGCTTCAGGCACACACAAAACACAACACAAATGTTAACAGGCTATTACTATGAGACAACTGATTGTGGTGAATAACCAGTAAGATAAATCCAAGGTTTCAGAAAGTGTTCACCTAAATAGAAAATCGGTCTTTAAATCAAACACGGCAGAAATATTGATCTTACAGCACCAAAGAAAATAAAGTATGTCAATAAGGTTCAGTCCAAAGTTGTTGATATTTTTTCTGTTAACATGTATATCAAATGTAGATGTATGATTGTTGTGACTCTGTAAATCCTCAAACTGTATATGTGAACAGTCTTACAGTTAGTTAGTTGTGTTAAAAATAATAGCAGCCATACATCAAAAAGTAAATTATTAGTACACATAAACTGATTTGCATTTCATTGAGCGAAATAAGTATTTGAACCCTCTAGCCAAAAGAGACTTGATGGTCAAACCCTTGTTCTCCCACTGGACGTTTCTTGTAGTGATGAGCAGGTTTGTGCACATATCAGAAGGTCCACTCTTCATTGCAGATCATCTCAAAATCATTAAGGTTTCGTGGCTGTGGCTTGGCACCTTGGAGCTCCCTCCATAGGTTTTCTATGGAGTTAAGGTCCAAAGACTGGCTGGTCGTTCCATGACCTTAATGTTCTTCTTCTTGAGCCACAGCATGTTTTGGGACATTGTCATGTCCATCCAAAACCCATTTTCAGTTTCCTGGCAGAGAAGGAGGTTGTCACTCAGGATTTTACGGTACATGGCTCCATCCATCCTCCTATTGATGCTGTGAAGTTGTCCAGTGCCCTTTGTGGGAAATGTGTTCAAAGAGCTTGATTTTGGTCTCATCTGACCACAGCATCTTCTCCCAGTCACTCTCTAAATCATTCACATGATCTTTGGCAAACCTCAGGTGGACATGCACGTGCCTCCCTCGCGAGCACTGCAGGATTTTAATCCATTGCGGCGTAAAGTGTTACCAATGGTTTTGTTAGTGACTGTACTTCCAGCTGCCTTGAGATCATTGACGAGCTCCTCTCGTGTAGTTCTCAGCTGATTTCTCACTGTTCTTATGATCACTGAAACACCACACGGTGAGATCTTGTGTGCAGCACCAGACCGAGGTTGACTGATGGTCATTTTGTATTTCTTAAATTTTTGAACAGTTGTCTCCTTAACTCGCAGCTTCTTGCTGATGGTTTTGTAACCCATTTCAGCATTGTGCAGGTCTACAATCTGTGCAGATCTACAGTCTTGTCCCTGACATCCTTTGACAACTCTTTGGTCTTTCCCATGTTGGAGGGTTTGGACTGATTGACTGATTCTGAGGACAGGAGTCTCTTATAGCGACCCATTAAAACAGGAGTCTAATTCAGGTGACATGTTGATTAGAAGTGTCTAACTGGTGTGTGGGAGCCAGAACTCTGAGAACTCTTGGTAGGGGATCAAATACTTACTCCATACAATGAAATCCAAATCTGTTAATATATACTGACAGTCAATAGAAACTTTCAGGTAGAATGTATGAGTATTTCTATTTGTACGTGGGTTTTAAAAATGGGTTCAAAAAATGTTGAGTTATCATTTTGTCACGCTTCATTGCAGACGGGATGGGTTCTTTTCAAATATGGCCCAAACACCCATGGTGCAATACTCAATACTACACTAACAATTAGAAGATTGGTTTTGGAGCCTTTGTAAAGGTCCAAAAATGGCCACCATTATTAGTCCAGTGAAAGTCGTCGTGCCACGTCTGTCACGTGAACAGCGTCTCCGGGCGTTGGAGCTTGAGCTACAGTGAGATCTCCGGGCGTATGGGCTGTTCCCAACCCACAATCAGAAACCTGTAGGATGGAGCCTGCATCCGTGTGAATGGAGCTCATACCCACTACTGACTGTTGTGACTTTGTGTTTGTTAGATGCCATTTTCTTTGGTTAAGTTTACCGTGTTTAACTTATTCGTTACACTTTAAATTTTGGTTTATGCAGCAACCTCAAGAAATGATTCATATGAAACAAAAACATTTTTGGGCTATAAAATAAAACCTGTGTTAAAAAGTACAGTCTCAAAGTAAATAAAACCTGTTAAAAAGTACAGTCTCAAAGTTTTCATTGACTGTCAGTGTATTTTCTATAGTGTGATTTTCTGGATTTTTTTTTTTTTTCATTAATAATCTCTCTCAATGTTAAAATAACCCTACTTTTAAAGTTATAAACTGATAATTTCTTTGTCAGTGGGCAAACCTACAAAAATCAGCAAGGGATCAAATACTTATTTGCTCCACTGTAAGTTGGAGAGCGAAGGAGTAAATGCTGCTACTTCTCTCAGAAAGCACACATCTGTTTAGAAATCTATGCTTTACATTATTCTGATCTCAAAACAACACCTGCTAGAAACAAGCTTTACAGCTGCTGCTCACTAAATCACTAAATCTCAGTGTTTTCTCAGTTAAAATGGGTATTCTTTCCCATCCTTGTCTGGGTTCATGGCAGCAACCTACAAGGAAAATAATATGTAGATTAGACAAAGCTGCAAACCTCATTTTAGAGTCTTGTCTGTGTAAGTGCTCAGCAGGCTACAGCAAATTACTATAACAATACATCAACACCTATACAAGAAAACACAATAGCTATAAAACATAGCATAAAAATACATTATGATGATATAATAAAGTGGGGCAAACTAAAATCCTAAATATAGTGTGTTAATGGAGTAAAATGTAATTTTCTTCTTTTTACCATTTTGTTTATTATGCATCATTGAAATTCTAGTGTCCAGGAAATAGAGCCGCGATTTCATATAGTCTGTAATCTCCCCTATGTGGTCTCATGTTACACATTTACACATCCTGACAGCAATAAGCTGCTATACTGAGAAGTGTGTAAACTGAATATGAGGAGTATAAAAGTCTTGTGCAGCGTAAATCATCAGAAAGAGAGAGAGAGACAGAGAGAGAGACAGAGAAAGAGACAGAGAGAGAGAGAGAGAGACAGAGACAGAGAGAGAGAGAAAGAGAGAGAGAGAGAGAGACAGACAGACAGAGAGGGAGAGAGAGACAGAGAGAGTGTGAGTGAGTGAGTGAGTGAGTGAGAGACAGAGAGAGACAGAGAGAGAGAGAGACAGAGAGAGTGTGAGAGAGAGAAAGAGAGAGAGAGAGAGACAGAGAGAGAGACAGAGACGGGAGAGAGCGCAGACGGCGACATTCACATCACCAGATTCCGAGACACATGCTCGACTGCTGCACTTTCCCAAATTGAAATTCCCGTAAGGACAGAGCGACATAGACGGTGTCTGAGAGAGGCAGAGAGAGGCAGATAGAAGCAGAGAGAGGCACATAGAGGCACATAGAGGCACATCGAGGCAGGGAGAGGGGCACTGCAGAGCGCGCGGGGTCTGAGGAATAACCATGGCAACACCAGCAGCAGCAGCAGCAGCAGCAGCAGCAGCAGCTCAGGGGATGGTGAGGTGGCCTGGAGGTGGTCAGCAGTACAATGAAGTCCACTCTGAATCTGTTCATCAGTGAAACTGGAGAAGAAGGCACAGGACAAAAGCAGTAGCTGAATGGAGCAGCTATTTGAATGTACAAACAGATCTTTTTGATTATTTAAGTCATGATAGAGTAATGAAGTTTTGATAAAGACATAATTAGAAACATAATTTGGGAAAAGTCTCACATGACCTGTTTTGATGGCCTCCGAGGACAGTCTTAGTATTCCACTCTCCAGAGTAGAAGAAAGAATAATCCACTGATTCAACAGACTAAGAACCTACAAAACATTTGACATGTTTTACTGTAATGTTTATGATTGAATTCATGAATTAATTAACAATTAACATGCAATAATACTGCAAAGTGTCTCCATATACATGTTGGGCGAAATTATCCTATCAGCAAAGCTTATGACCTAATATTTAAAAATAAAATATCGGATCTATATCTATATTTATCTGGCAGCAGTAGAAACACATACACACCTTACTACTGGGCCTAGAGCTTTTACACACTATTACTACAGCTGTTTATTTTAAATGTGTTACATTTCCAAATAGATGAGATGTGAGATCCATATTTACCTTTCCTTTTGCAGTATCAGAAGCTGTGTCGTCGTTATTGTTTCTTTTCCCAAAAAAATCATCTGTTTCATGAAGCGAAACCAAGCTGGAGTGGTAATGAAGAATATCCAGGGGTGTGTAGGCACAGGGAGCGTGATGTGGACTCACGGCAGAGGTGCGCTTCTACTCCGTCTTTAAGGCTCTCGACCTGAGCCCGCAGATGTGGGAGTGTTCACAACAGCTGCGCAAAAACTGGGATCCGGTCCGAATACTACAGGACGTCGATACAAGCCTCCACACAAAGAAAGAGGGAGCTGTGTGAACAAAACGCTGGTGTAGAGCAGCCGCGCACTAATGGGCGTCTCGGTCTCCAGCTGCTGCCACAGGTTTACGCTCTTTTGTGCGCGCGCCGTCCACCATCTGTGTTTCCAAGGCAACCCCCGTGCCCGCGGGCGTCAGCCCCGGATCCTGCCTCCCCAGGCGCTCCACAGGCCTTTAACACTTTAACACTTTTAACATTTATACAGGGGGACGTACAGAGGAACTTCAGCCACGCTCTGCTTTTTACATTTAAACCAGATTTAAATATACATATTAAAAA
>JACN01091288.1:0-15842 GCA_000787155.1 Scartelaos histophorus
TTACTGTATTTGACTGTTTTCGTAATAGGTTTGTCACTTTATTGGAGCATTTGCAAGGACACATTTTGGTTATCCTTGTGTTAGCTGAGCTTGTTGATGGCACTTTTGTCTGAAGTATAGTTGGTCTCACAATAGTAGTTAAAGTAGTACTAGTAGTAGTCTTAGTTCCAGCATTTCGGCATTTTATTTTAGCTGTTGTCGCCATTGTAGTTGGAGTAACATGGTCTTTACTTGAACATTTGGGAGAATTTGTAGTTGTCTTGATATGTTCTCGTTTTGCATATGTAGAACTTGTTGCTGAAAGAAAGTTTGGAGATTTTGTTGTCTTATTTGCTTCTGATGTAGCATTTGTGCCCGTTATAGCCCATAGTAAGCGTTTGACGGTGGAGGAATTGCTTGGTTTGGTTGGGTTATTGTTTAGAGTTGAACTATGCTGTCCATTATCATAATTTGCAAGGGAATTTCTTGTATCCATATTTGACAATTTCGGTAATCGGGTTGTCACTTTATTCGAACATTTGCAAGGACACATTTTGGTTATTCTTATATTGTGTGAACTTGATGGCAGTTTAGTCTGAGATGTCACAATATTATTTAAAGTAGTACTGGTGGTTGGCTCAGTAAGTTTGATAGACGCCAACCGGGTGAATAATGTAGATGCATTTCTCGTACTTGCAACTGATGCGTTAAATGCTTTCAAACTCCTCAAAGTTGTCATTATTTTGTTAGTAGACATTTCTCTTGGAGTGGTTCTTTCAACTGTGGTTCGATTTCTTAGAGGAAAAGCTGTTGTTGAACTATATATTTTATTCTCAAGCATGGCAGTTGGTAAAACGTTGGCTGAATTTGTTGTTTCTGGAGCTGTCAACGTCGTCTTGTTCGTCGGCAAGACTTTTGTTGTCATTTTAAAAGTAGAATTTTTGGATTTAGAAGGCAGGGTTGTATAAAAAGACAATGCACTGGTTACATTTACAATTGTTGAATATGAGCTTCTGAAAGTTGTCAACGGTGTCTTGGTTTTAGGCAAGAGTTTAGTCGCAAATTTTGGTGTAGTTGTGGCATTTGAAGTTACATTATCGGTCGTGGATGCTCTTTTGGTTACAGTTTGGTCTTCAGCTTCTATCAGCTTCATTTCAGATCTTGTATTGGATAAAGTTAGATTCATTTTGCTTAACAACGCCAAAATGGTTGTGGTTGCACCAGCTGTTCTTGTATATGGCAAAGTTACACCGATTAAACTAGAAGAAATTGGATTCTTTGTTAACAATGCTGTATTTTGATTCCCACAAATTTTTTTAATTGTTGTAGAGACTCTAGCCAAAGTTGTCCACCCTTTATTTAAACAATTACATGCACACATTCTGTTTAATCTTGCATTAGCTGAACTTGAAGGCAATTTTGTAGTCCCAAGTGGAGCCTCTCGAGTTTTCTCCACAGATGAAGCAGCATTAAAAACTAACGGTGGTATAGCTGATAAGAGTCTTGTTTTATTTGAGTTTTTGCTTGTGCTGATGGCTTTTGTCTCCTGATTTGTTACAACATTCAAACCATTTTCAGTTCGTAGCAACGTCTTGTTTGTTGGCAAGACTGGAGTTGACGCAGTAAAATCAGAAATGGTCTTTTTCATTGGCGTAGCTGCATTTCTTGGAGCTGAAATTGGATTTGAAGTTGTGTTCTTGACGGTTTCGGATGCAAAAATGGCAGTTGTGCTATTGTTTGGCAAATACTTGATGGTTGAATTGTTTGTAGGTGAAAACCTCATCAAGTTATTGGACACTTGACTCCTAATTGAGACCAGTTTTGTGATGAAAGTGTTTCCACTGCTTGTAGTTATACGTGAATTCAACTTATTTAAGATTTTGGACGTAGTCGTACGCAAGACTTTTGTTGATTGGATATTGAATTTTCTTACAAATATTATTGGTTTTCTTGGAGTTGTAACAAAATTTGAGCTCAGTTTGTCTGATAAAATTGAAGATAGAGTTATGGGAGAAACTAACTTTTTGTCTGGGACTGATCCTTTGTGTATTGACGTAGCATTACTTGCAACTAAAACTGAATTTGAGACATTTTGAGTCTCGGTGATAGGCAAGACTGTTGTTGTTTTGGCAACACTGAAGATTGTACTTTTAATTGCGGCTAATCTTGTCAATAGAATAGACTCACTTCCTGAGTTTGAAACCACATTTAAAGAACTTGTAGAACGTTTTAAAAGTATTGGGTGCGTAGTGGGCGTGATATTGGCAGATGAGGACCTCGTTGATTGTGTATTATTGTAGGCTTCCTTTCTGATCGAACCAAAACTTGTCAGAAAAGAAGTTGCATTAGTGAATGTTGGAAAAACCTTTGTCGACCTGGTTCTAGTTTTGTCAGAAAATAATTTTGTGTTCAAGCTAGAAAATTTTTTTGAATTTGGCGTTGAAAGGGACAATAATTTCTTTGTAGGCAAGACTTCTATTAACTTTTTATCATTAGCAACTGAACTTTTGACCGAAACTAACCCTGTGTTGAAAGAAGCAGCATTGTTAGCGCCCGAAACCAGATGTGAAGGATGTGGGATCTTGGTACTCAAAAATAGCTTGTTGGCAGGCAAGCTTGTCGTCAACTTAGTAATATTATAAGTTGTACCGCTGACTGAGAAGAATTTTGATACGTTGCTTGAGTTTAAAAGTGGATTTAAATGCGTGGCTGCCAGCTTCGTATGCAAACAATTTTTATTTGAACATGCACTTTTAGTAGAGATCAAATTTCGGTATAAAGTTGTGCCATTGATAGTTGTCATTGTTGTTAAAGGCAAGATTCCATTGAATCCAGTTTCATTTCCGATTGTGGTACTTTTCGATATTGTAGTTGAAATGCGTAACGTTCTGGTACTTGGTGTTGAAAATTGTTGTAGAGTGGTCTTGTTTGCTGGCAAGACCTTCGTTGACTTCATAGTATTGGAAGACTTCCCTTTAATAGAAGTTAATCTTGTCAATAGAAGAGTTGCATCTGTTTTTGGCAATATCAAATTTGATGAAGTTGTGGCAATATTCACTGTAGATGAATTGTTTATAGGCAATGATCCCGCGTCATCAGTTTTAGACTTTGTAAAAAAGGTAGTTGCACTGGTAATAGTTGGGACTGCCTTTGGTGCGTTGGCTGTTATAGAAATCTTGGTGGTAGTAAAAACTTCAGGTGAATTAGTTATTGTTGAACTAGTAGTACTGGTAAAAGTAGAATCAGTCTTAATTTCAGTTTTAGGGACAGTGGATGTTGACGCCAGTGGTGTTGCTTTTGTGGTTAGACATGTTCCATTTATGCTTGACAAACCAATTTTTAAAGTTGTACTCCTCCTTGGAACTTCTGCTTTCAAAGTTGGTACAGTTTTGGTTGACTTTGTAGTAGTTAATGTTGCACTGGTTGTACTTGCAGAAGCAGCACTCATTGTTAGGGAGGCTGGATTTCTGCTTCCAGCAACAGTCGACAGTAAACCTGAGACAGCTGTAGAGGTCACTTCCTTTGCATTAGTAGTTTTAGCTTTTGCAGTAGTAGTAGTCATAGTACTTGTAGTTTTGACTGTTTTAATTTCACTTGTAGGGGTGATGGATGCTACAGAAGAAGCCATGGGTGTTGCTGCTGGGCCAAAGAAAATTCCAATGCTTGACAAACCAATATTTCTTAATAAAGCTGTACTCCTTGAAATCTTTGCTTTCAAAGTGGGAACATTTTTGGTCGACTTTATAGTGGCCAAAGTTGCATTGGTTGAACTCGCAGAAGTAGCACTCATTGTTAGGGAGGCTGGATTTCTGCTAGTTACATTTCCAACAATAATGGATAAATTTGATACATTCGTAGGTTCATTATTTGTGTTTTCAGTGGATGCAGTAATAGCAGTAGAGGAAATAGTCTTAATTTCACTGGTAGGGGAAAAAGATGCTATGGGAAAAAACATTACTGTTGTGGATTTTCCATTCATGCTCGATAGACCAAACATTCTTGATAAAGTTGCCACAGTTGCTTTTTCTTTAGTTGCACTCACAGAAGTAGCACTCATTGTTAGGGAGGCTGGATTTCTGCTAGTGACATTTTTTACAACAGTGGATATTAGACTTGAGGCAATTGTAGAAGCTGAAATATTCATTTTTCTTTTGTTACTTGCAGGAGAAAAAAATGGTGTATGAGATTTTCCATTTATGCTTGACAGAACAATGTTTTTTAATGAAATTGTACTCGTTCTTGGGCGCGTTGCTTTCAAAGTGGGGACATTTTTGGTCGGTGAAGCTGCTAAAATTTCATTGGTTGGACTCGCAGAATTTGCACTCATTGTTAGGGAGCCTGGCTTTCTGCTAGTAAATTTTCCAACAATAATGGATACATTTGAGGTAATTGTAGAAATTACATGATTTATCTTTGGAATGGATACAGTTTTAGTAGTAGTAGTAGTAGTAGTAGTAGTAGTAGTAGTGCTAGTGGTCTTGATTTCAGGTGTAGGGGCAAAGGATACCAGAGAAGAAGCCAAGGGGGTTGCTGTTGTAGCTAAAGATTTTACATTTAGGCTTGATAAACCAATTTTGCTTGATAAAGTTGTACTCCTTCTTGGAACCTTTGTTTTCAAGGTAAGTGTAATATTGTTGGTTGATTTTGTACTTGTCAAAGTTGCATTAGTAGCAGTCAGAAAATCAGTCCTCATTGTTAGGGAGGCAGACTCTCTGCTAGTTACATTTTCTACAACAGTGGACAATAAAGCTGAGTTAACTGTGGAGGTTGCATTATTTGCCTCTGCAATGGTTGTTGTAGTAGGAGTAGTAGTAGTAGTAGTAGTAGTAGTAGTCATAGTAGTAGCAGAAAAAGTAGCAGCAGTAGAAGTCTTAATTTCACTTGCATGGGCAAAATATTCTATGGAAGAAGCCACTGATGCTGTGGCTATTGACTCTACATTTATGCTTGTCAAACCAGTCTTTCTTAATAAAGTTGTCCTCCTCCTGGGGACCTTTGCTTTTAAAGTGGGCACATCTCTGGGTGACTTTGGAGTAACCAAAGTTGCCTTTTTTTTAGTCGAACTTGCAGAAGTAGCACTCATTGTTAGGGAGGCTGGATTTCTGCTTGTTACATTTCCAACTGCAGTGGAAAAAAAATTTGAGGCAACTGTAGAAGTTGTGGTATTTGTTTGTCCTGTGGGCTTAGTAGTAGCAGTAGTAGCAGTAGAACTCTTAATGTTATCCGTAGGGGCAAGAGATGGTGTAGGAGAAACCACCGATGTTGCAGTTGTAACAGCTGATTTTGCCTTTATGCTTGACAGTCCAATATTTCTTGATAAAGTTGTACTCTTTGGAAACTTTGTTTTCAACGTTTGTATATTTTTGGTCGACTTCGCAGTAGCAAAAGTAGCTTTTTCTTTCATTCTTGCAGAAGTAGCACTCATTGTTAGGGAGGCTGGATTTCTGCTTGTTACACTGCCTTCAAAAGTGGACAATAAACTTAAAACATGTGTAATAGTTGTGTTATGTCTCTCTGTAATGGGCACAGTTCTAGTAGAAGCAGTAGTAGTAATGGAAGAAGTACTAGTTCTAGTGGGATTGACTTTATGTGTAGGTGCAACCAATGCTGAAGTAGAAGCAATTGATGATGTTGTGGCTATTGAGTTTTCAATTAGGCTTAACAAACCAATCTTTCTTGATAAAGTTGTGCTCCTTCTTGGGACCTTTGCTTTCAAAGTAGGTACATTTCTGGTTGACTCTGTAGCTGCTAAAATAGTATTCGTTTTAGTAGTCAAAAAGTCAGCGCTCATTGTTAGGGAGGCCGAATTTCTGCTAGTTTTATTTCCTAAATCTGTGGACAATGAATTTGAGTCAATCAAAGCAGTTGTGTTATTTGTCTTTGCAAAGGGCGTAGTATTAGTAGTAGCAACAATAGCACCAAAGGAGGTCATCTTAATTTCACTTGTTGGAGCAGAAGATGCTAAGGGAGAAGCCACTGATGTTGTGGCTATTGACTCTACATTTATGCTTGTCAAACCAGTCTTTCTTAATAAAGTTGTCCTCCTCCTGGGGACCTTTGCTTTCAAAGTGGGCACATCTCTGGGTGACGTTGGAGTAACCAAAGTTGCCTTTTTTTTAGTCGAACTCGCAGAAGTAGCACTCATTGTTAGGGAGGCTGGATTTCTGCTTGTTACATTGGCTACAGCAGAAATTAAACTAGAGGAGTTTACAGAGCTTGTATTGTTTGTCTTTGCAATAGCTGTAGTAGCCATAGTTGTAGGAGTACCAGTAGTAATAGAAGTCTTAATGTCACGTGTCGGAGTAAAAAATGTTGACTTTGTAGTTGCTAAAATGGCATTGGCTGAGCTTGCAGAAGTAGCGCTCATTGTTAGGGAGGCTCGCTTTCTGCTAGTTACATTTCTAACAATACTGAATAAACTTGAGGCAATTGTAGAGGCTTCAGTATTGTTTTTTGCAATGAACGTAGAAGCAACAGAATCAGTTATAATAGTAGTAGTAGTAGGAATATAAGATGTCTTTATTTCAGTTTTAGTTGCAATAGGCCTTGAGGAACTGGCATTATTTGTTAAAACCTCCATAATTTTTTGTCCTTCCACTGCATCTCCTGTCTTAGAATTTGAAGTAGTTTTTGTCAATGTCACACTAGTCGAAACTGAAGACTCATTTTTAACTTCCATTCTTATCGTTTTAGCAACTTTAGTGGTTGGGGCACTTCTTGTTACATCCTTTTCTGTTTCTAGGTCTGGATCTTCAAATGGCAAATCAAAATTGTCCATAAAGCTCAACCTATAATCATAGCCCCAGTCATTGTTCATTACATGTTCTCGTTTTGCAGGTTTAAAACCATCAAGCGCATTTGCTGGAGCTTGGGTGTTACTAGACATTGTGTAACTAGACAATCTTGCCATTTTCGTAATAGAGGAAACTGGGGATAATGGCTTAGACCTGTCTTGTATTTTAATAGTATCCACATTCGTCTCAAACGCTCTTAATTTTAAAGGCTGTTTAGTGCTGGTTGACAGTTTAGTAGATTTTGTAGTTGAATTGGTGAAATATGTTGCATTTACTTTTGGAGCGACTCTTTTTGTTGTTAATACAGTAGGAGGAGCTTGTGTAGGTGTGTCCATTTTAGACACTGGATCGTCATAAGCATCAAAATCATCATAGGCCATATCACTGAATAACTCATTGATATCTGAGTCTGTTTTGGTTGTAGTAGTACAAGTAGAAGTAGCAGTAGTAGTAGTAGGACTCTTAATGTTACTCTTAGGGGCAAAAGATGGTGTAGGAGAAGCCACAGATGTTGCAGTTGTGACAGCTGATTTTGCCTTTATGCTTGACAGTCCAATATTTCTTGATAATGTTGTACTTCCTGGATCCTTTGCTTTCAACGTTTGTATATTTTTGGCTTTTGACTTTGCAGTAGCAAAAGCATCTTTTTCTTTAGTTCTTGCAGAAGTAGCACTCATTGTTAGGGAGGCTGGATTTCTGCTTGTTACACTACCTCCAAAAGTGGACAATAAACTTAAAACACGTGTAACAGTTTCATTATTTGTCTCTGTAATGGACGCAGTTAAAGTAGAAGCAGCAGTAGTAATAGAAGTACTAGCTCTCGTGGGATTGACTTTATTTGTAGGAGCAACCGATGCTGAAGTAGAAGCAATTGGATCGTCATAAGCATCAAAATCATCATAGGCCAAATCACTGAATAACTCGTTGATAGTTGACGAAGTAGTAGGAGTTGCAGTAATAGACATGGGAGCAGCAACAGTAGTAGTAGTAGTAGTAGTAGTAGTAGTTATTGTAGTACTTGATCTTGGTTTCTGAGTTGTTTGGTCCAATCTTGGATACGGAAATTGCTTTACTGAAGAAACATTCACTTTAATAGTAGCTTGTCCATCTATTTTGCTTGAAGTTGCGTCTGGTTTTACAGTTGTATTTTGGATTGCACCACTCATAGTTGAACTCTCAGTTTTAAAATTTGCCAGAACTGGACTTTCATTAGTCTGTGCGTTGGTTTTGACGGCTTTAGATGTCGTTAACATTCCATTTGAAGTTGAAAATTCATAACGTATTGGCGGATTTGTAGTTTTAATTGCATGGTCCGCGATAATTGGATCTGTGCTGGCCTGTTTTTCACTGTAAGCCACTTTGCTTATGGTAAATTTTGTTTTCAATGTAGTGTAAATTGGACTTGCAATTGTAGTTTGATCCAGCTTAAATTTTGTACTAGGAAGAACATTATTTACAAACGAATTAGTAGTCTCAATGGTAGAATCTGCAAGAACTGGACTACTTGTCTGTACATTTACATTGGCAGTTTCGCTAGTTCTTGCCATTCCAGTTGACAAAGTTGAGAACACATTAGTTTTGGATTTCTCTGCCATAGATGATGTAGTGGGAGTTGCATCATTTACAATCAAACTCGCAATTTTTACAGTAGCGTCTGCAAAAACTGGACTTTTGGTTGCCTGTGCACTTTTATTGACAGTTTCCGCAGTCGTTTCCATTATATTTGACCAAGTTGACACGTTGTTTGTTGAATATGGGTGTGAATTCTGTACAGTTGGACCAACAGTTTCCATCACAGAATTCTTCATTTGGCTGGTTTGTGCAGTGTTAATAGGGACTTTACTTGTACGTAATGCTGCATCTGACATAGCAGTTTGACTTACAGTTGTATAGGGTAAGTCTGCATTAATAGTTGCAGGCACTTCTTTTATCATGGTCTGTGGATGAGTATTGATGATTTCAGTTGCAGTTTCCAATGAACTTTGGCTTAATTTGGTCCTTTCTGTCGTAATAAACACACCATCAGTACTTGAACTTACAATAATGTCTGAAAGAGCTGGACTTTTGCCGCTCGGTGCCTTTGTACTGATCAGTTTGGACAAGAGGACTAGAGGATTTACCAAGCCACCATTTTCCTGCCCATTTGTATACCTAGAAGCAGTTAAAATCTCGCTTTGAGGTGCAGGACTTGTAGCATCTTTAGCCATTTCTATTCTATTACCATTGGGAATTGTATTAAAACCCCACATATTGTACAGTCTTTCTCTTCTGTTCTTAATTCTCAAAAGAAAAGTTTCACAATCAATATTTTGGGAAGAGGTAGTAGAAGTAATCCATTTAGTAGTACCATATATGTCAGTAGTAGTAGTAGGCTGCAAAGTTGTCTTGGCCCCATCAAAACCTTGAAATGGCTTATTAGGAATCTTAGCAAATCCCCACATATTGTACTGCCTCTTTTTGCCAGGATATTTGTTTTCTTTTTTTGTTTCTTTTGTTTTCTTCTTTCTACTTGCACAATTTTTGCATTTCTTTCTTTCCTTCTTTCCAGTAGCTTCTGTAGTTGTAGTAGTTGTAGTAGTAGTAGTTTTTGGTACAACTACTCCTTTATATGGCATGTTCGGTATATCTCGGAATCCCCAGAAATTACGAAATCTTGCGCGTCCGCTTTGTCGATTTGAGGCCGCCATCTTGGATCTCGGAATTACCTTTTTTGTTTTATAGAGAGGTGCATCATGGGACGTTGGACGGATAGACCTTTTCTCTTTGCGTTTTGGCTCGTTGGGGTAACATGTCACCAGCACAGAGTGGAGTTTTCTTTTCCCGTCGAAATAAATTACCTCAAAGTCCGAAACCTGCAAAACAGAATCAAGAGGATATTAAAAAACGTAGCAAAAAGTTAATTAAACTCCAATTTTATTACATTAAACAGATATACATTAAAAGTGCGTTATGCTTTTCTGGTGGCTTTGCTTGTCCCCATGGAGACGTAACTGCTTGCATACAGTAGAAAGTTCCACAGTATGGCATATGGCAGTGAGCCCGAGTGTTGTAGACATGTGGAGTCACTTTTTTAAATATTCCATCCAGTCCTTGTATTTGCAGAGGTCGCTGGTGCTAGGCTAGTGCATGTCAATGGGTTTAGTTAGCCTGATGCTAAAAACAGTCTTACCCACTAAACAAAACACCCAAAGCAAAATTATTACTACACCAATGTCAATGTAAATG
This sequence comes from Scartelaos histophorus, assembly GCA_000787155.1. NCBI lineage: Eukaryota > Metazoa > Chordata > Actinopteri > Gobiiformes > Gobiidae > Scartelaos > Scartelaos histophorus. Next base: position 9,999 of record JACN01091288.1, read on the forward strand.
TCTGTGTTGATAGAATAATTGAATCGTCACATTTTGAGGGACTATTTTCTCAGATATCAGTCCGCCACTATCAGGAAGTACAACTCGCTGCTGCTGCTCAGACATAAATCCTTAAAATTCAAGGTTGATTTTACTTTTAAAATTATGCCATCGACACAGACATTCACATCAACAGTCTGGCGTGATAATAAATTTGCTTTGGGTGCTTTGTGGAGTGGATAAGACAGGCTTTTAGCATCAGGCTAACGAAACCCATTGAAACGCGCTAGCCTAGCACCAGCGACCTCTGCACCCATTGACATGCACTAGCCTAGCACCAGCAAACTCTGCAAATATGTCAAAAATTTCGGAGAGTCCCTTTGAGTTTTGTTTCTATAAAGACACTGGAAGCATCAGTTCTGTGTCCTGTTGTTGCAGCACGACTTCTGTCTTCAAGCACGAACATTAGACTCGCCGTTTATTTGGAAACTGCAGTTATTTATCAAAATATACACCTGCACTCGGTGTTTAAAGGGGACCCGGTGGTTAAAGAATACAGGTATTTTACGGTATTCTGCACCACTCACCTTTTCTTTTAGCTGATGCATCTCTACAATCAAATCTCTGCTTCTTTTCCTTTGTCTCACAGTAAAATCTTCACTGGTTGATCGACCTGTTGACAGAGCACTGCCTTAACAAACTTACAATGGTTTTCATGTTTTTAAATTTATGACTTGGTTTGGTGGAATAGTAGAAGAAAAAGTTGAGCGGAAAAGTACAAAAATGCAAGTAGCCGAGATCAACACAGAAAATCCTATCAAAAATGCAGGAAACATTTTTTTCTGACAGTTTAAATATTGATTTGTTGTCCAGTTAATACATAAACATTCCACATTTGTTGAATTGTGTCTTACCGAGTGTTCTGACAGTTCTGACTTCAGCTCCTGCAGGAATCTTCAGAGTGACGTGTGTTTTTGCACAGGTCACCTCTGCCTCCGTCTCGGCCTGATCACAGCGAACTGAACCAATCCTCCTCCTCCTCCTCAGCAAAACGTCAAAATAAAACAGCTCCAGTCTCATCTCCTCAGCTGAAATCTGAAAGCAATGAGAGCTGTAATAGACGATAAGTCTGCAATTTACCAGAATTTCCTTCACAAATAACAAAAAAGCAAATCAAATATCCAGTCTTACTCTCAGTCAGATTTCAGTCTTTATGCCAAATTTTTTAATCCTATAAACAGTCCTTTACATACGGGTCAATGACGTGTAAGGATTTTCAACAGGCACATTTTAAAATGTAGTTTCTATTGAACTTTTTCAAATATTTACAATGTCAGATGCATAAATCTATGTTTGACATATATATGAAGCATTTTAGGTATTTTTTTATGTACATGAATTTGCTACAACCTTAAAAAATTAGCGAGAATAACTAGTTTTATTTTCTAAAACATGGTTGATGTTAATCTAAGCTCTGAGTCATATGAACATGAGATTGAGACTTGAAAAAATGAAAACATGAGATTTGAAAAAAATGGACACACTCAGACAATATTTCTTTGAATATTATGGGGGAAAATATTTATTCAAGAAAGATGAAATTTCATGTGGGACTAAAAACACTTCCAAAAATATGACAAAAAGAAAGAAAATAATAATAGATTTAGAATCATTTTGAAGAAGTTTAAAAATCATGAGTTAAGGGCGGACGGTCGCACCACATGAACATTTTAACACTTTAAGGACAAAAAACATGCAGAATAACTCAGGATTTCTGAAAAATATTTGGTTGCATGGAGGTCAGAGGTTCTACAGGAATGTGGGGAAATATTATGAAATTTGAACCTTTTTAACTGAAGAAATTGCAGTCACTGTCTCATGTCACTGACCAAGTACATTTGTATATAAATACATACACATGCATGCATAGTATCATCATCAGTGCTCTGAACAACAGATGCATGCAGATGTCAACTTGTTCACAAAAATATTTATGAATATTCTTAATTTTAACATTTATAAATCGTTTAATATGATTCTACAGCATCTTTAAAACAACCAAACCAAATTAATTGCAGTACTGATTCACTCGACAGTCACTCTTAGCCCCAGCTTAACCCGTCTACCCCTAGTGATGGGCACACACTGGCACAGGCAGAATGGGCAAAGTGTCTTGCCTAAAGGCACATGCGTATGGTGTCATTACGTTGGTCCACGTTTACATTTAACTCTAGAATTTTCAGTCTGTGGTTACATTCGAAATGGAAGTAGCTCAGTTGGTGTTTGTTTGTTTGTTCACTAATCGGCAGGTTGGAAGTGCGATTCCAGCTCCTACAGATGAATGCTGTCCTTGGGCAAGACACATAGCCCACTCCAGTGTCTGTGTACCCTGGTGTATGAGTGTGTGAATGGGTGAGTGGTTCCTTGTTGTAAAGCGCTTTGAGTGTTAGTTGTTAGTACCTGTATCTTGGGACCACAATGTTTTAAGTTGAGCTTCACCAAGAACCACTTCTTATAAAAACTGAAGGAGCTGAGGCAACTTTTAGGCAGCGACAGCAGCGGAGAGCCATCTGAGAGGGAACAGAGCAGCGAAACATCAAAGTATTCTGCAAAAAACACCAAATACACAGGATAGATGACACAGACTTTCAAACAAACCTTTAAATCTCAGACTTCTGTGTCGTAAAAGAGAGAAACGAAGGTGAAGCGTTTCTTTGCTGCAGCGACACAGAAGAGGGTTAAAATCTGACGACTCTCGGCTACGTCCGCTCTCTGAAAACACAATGGACACGAGTAAAAGCAAGACTAATACTTTGCAGCGGTGTTCTGCATGTGCTTCTACGGCGGAACGTTCCTCCAGTTACCATGGAGACACCCAAAAAATATTTTAACGAAATAAAAACTGGATTTAAACACATTTTCAAGCACTTTTAACCAATACGTTATTTGAGAAGGACTTGTTTAACAGCACAAATCAGCTCAGCTTTTGTAGTTCCAGATAAGTCAGTTATTTAAGTTTAAATCGCGTTAAAATGAAGCTCAGATTAAAGTCTAACAGTAGTAACAGTAACAATGCTTCAGACTGTTGAGAATTTATTTGTTAAACAGAGAATCTATTTATAACAAATCATTTAAAAGAATAGTTGAAAGATGAATGAGTTAAATACTAAAGTAAATATTAAGATTATGTGACAAGATATGATTTGTGGTTAAAAGGACTGTAAGTAACTTGATTTGGACTTCATTACCCAAAATGCCTTGCGTGTTTTACATGACAAACACAGGGTTTTGTTTAGATTCGGCAGCGGCCACTTTTCTCAGTGTTGATACAGAAACTCTCAAGCAAGTACTAGAGCTGCAAATGTGTTATTCTTTAGTTCAGTCAATGTTTGAAACGAAACGACAAGTCTCTTCATTAGATTATGTACAACATAGACAGAGCAGTGTCTATAGTTAGCATCACACGCCCAGGGAATGTTGATGACAAAGGTTTCGACAGAAGCAATTTATAAAACTTCGAAACTCGCAGTTCAGATTTGAGACTTCTCTGCTGATGCTCCAGGACATGTTTTGTGTTTTTGAAATTAATTTAATCAGAAAAACACAGAAAATCCACATGTTTCTGTCCATATTAAAAGTTCAACACAATATATTTCCACATTTTAAGACTGAATTTGTGATTTTGTCCAATAAAATATCAAATTATTCCAACCAAGGACCACCTGCAATATTGTAACAGCAAAAAACACCAGCACCAACACCAAGTTTTTCATTCAGCTACAAAATGATTTAACAAAGTTTGCTTTTTGGAGAGGCCGAGCAAATGAGGATCCCAAATAAAATAGCTTTTATATTGTGTGTCTCTGCGTTTAGAAAGTCAGACTTGGAAATGTAATTGGTTTATTTGGTGTTGTATTGTTGGGCTGTTCTATTCAATTCTAATTTATTTTTGCATAGCCCAAAATCTCGCAGCAGACGCCTCATAAAAGTGTTGATTTTAACCAACAAAACTTTACTAAATCAAATCATCAGCCAAGTCAGAACTCTTTTTTTTGTTTTTTGGCTTCAGCTTTGTGTCTTTATCACGCAATGCAAACATCCCTGCAAAACAACTTCCTCTTTTGTCCAAGTCTATTCATCAGCTCTGTTTATTCAACGTTAAGGGAGATCATGATGCTAACTGTAAGCTCTTCTCTGTCTGAAGCTCTGTTACTCAAGTCAGGCTTTAATCTGAGCTTTGTTTTAGCACAATCCAGCCAGAAAATGCACCGTTTAAATCAGTTTAGTATTTTACTTGTGTTTTCAGACCGGATCTTCAAACTTTTTTTTTTGATCTGTTTGCAGATGACAGCTTTGCGTCACCATGGTAACCGCTGAGTATTCCGTCAATAGAGATGCATGTCAAATACCTAAACACGAAGCATTACCCAGAACAGTCCCAGTTTGAGCCCAGTGTCCCCTGTCCCAGCAGATTTATACAAAAACAGTGATTTGTACCAGTTTTATACAAGAAATGCCCCTATTTTTGACCAATATGATCAAAACAGGACTAAACCAGGACTACATCAGGTCTAAACCAGGACTAACACAGGATTATCGCAACTGTTGACTAATCTGATCCCTGCCAACAGTAAAGAGAATCGTGAATTGTCATTTGTTTTGTCAAAATACAGAAATCCATGTTTGCAAATGACCATAAAGCAAAAAAAAAAAAAAACAGAAGCCCCACAGATTATTGCATTTGTTTTGCCAAAATACAAAAATCCATGTTTGCAAATGACCAAAAAAAAAAAAAAAAAAAAAATGTCTCTCAAATTACGACTGACACAAGAATGCACAATGTTACTCGCTCTTTTGTCAGTATTATAAACCCTTTCAAACCTAATGTCATCTGAATATTCAAAATTATGTAATGGAGCAAGTGGAGGCAAAATGAAGCTAACGTCACATATTTACAATGATTAACTGACCAGCAGATCTAATGGTTTTATGACATTATAACGAAAAAAAAGCAACAATTTTGTATTTTCAAGGTACAAATCTTATTTACTTTGCTTCTCTGATAAGAAGGATGGAAAAAAATACAGTTTTCTAACCTTAAAATAGTATTTGGGCTTCACAAAAAGTATAATTTATGATGAAATGTGTAATATATCTGTAAATAAAGTGAAAAACTGTTCTGGGTTCATTTCTGTGAGGATTTGTCCAGTAAAACCTCAAAATGCCTTTGTAAAAATGTTCAGTGTGGATCATAAACTCTTGTCAAATAAACAAATAATGTAAAACACAATTGTAAATGTTTTAAACTGGATCTGAATCATTCACATGGATCTGAGAGGATTTCATTTTCCAAATTGTCCTTAATAAACAAATAATGTAAAACACAATTGTAAATGTTTTAAACTGGATCTGAATCATTCACATGGATCTGAGAGGATTTCATTTTCCAAATTGTCCTTGATTTTTCATAATTTGTGATATTCTGAAATGAATCTTAGTTTTCCCATGAAAGTGCATTTTGTTCCACTTCACTTTTGCCTCCAGCTGCTCCATCTGGAATTCAATATGTTTGTTGTTTACAGTTTTCAAAGAATCTGTTTATACCAACCATCCAAACTCAGGTGTGCCCCAGTTTAGAAACTCTGGCCTCCTTAAACTTGCCTAAACTCGCCTGTCCAGTCAGTCTCCTGTGTGTAAAGTGCTGTCAGTGTAAAAGTGTGCGCTTTTGTCTGACTAAACCACAGTCCCAGCCCGTCAGTGCAGCGTCTTCAGTGTTTTCACCTTGTAGCAAGTCCCAGACGGGCGCACTGACGCCTGGAGCTGCTCCCGGTGCCGAGCGCGGAGGAGGAGGAAGAGGAGGAGGAG